>VZUA01006824.1:23615-59949 GCA_013401035.1 Horornis vulcanius
CGCTGCCCGGCGCGGAGCGGCGCTGCCGGGGGATGCCGGGCGCTGCGCGGGGCTGCGCCGGGCGGGTCTCGCCGCCCGCCCATTGTCTGCTGCTCCCCGAGCCTGGGGGCGAGGTGGGGCCGAGCTGGGCCGGGGCTGAGGTGGGCCTGCTGGGAGCTTCTGCCGGGGTGATTCCGTGGGGGTTTTCGAGAGCCCCGAGCCGAGGGGCTGCCGCCGGGGTACGTGTGTCTGTCCGCCCGGCACTGCCGGGGCTGCCGTTCCCGTTAATTCTTCTCAGGTGTTTCTTCTTTCCAGTTTTGCTCCCAACTGGAGCCTCAGACCTTTTTACTCGTTGAGTGAGGAAAGGTTTATTTATTTTAAATGATGTTACCTCTTCTCGGTTGTCTTGAAGCAGAAGCGGCCGTGCTGTTACAGGTCTCTCTCCGCAGAATTCATGAATTCCCTTTGCCATCATAAGACATGTGCATCTCGAGTAATCAGTGAGATGTATGAGGCGAATGAATACTCTGACAGGGACTCGCCGAGCACAGGCACCTGCGAGCATCCTTTCCTCTTACAAGTCTGTGTCCTGATCACTTTGTTTGCCGCACCCACAAAGGTGGATTTCTTTAGCTGTGCAAGGTAGCAATGGTTCAAAATATCTCGTGTAAGAAGTGGTACAACTCGTGACACCAAACTGCTTGTGTGCATCAAGTGGTGCTGGGTGCTAATCTCAGTGGACAGACCGAATGTGTGTGCCTGCCTTGAATGCTTTTTGTTTGATGATCCTTGGTGGACTTGCTAAGTGCATTAGTCTGTTGAGGCTTAGAGTTCTCTAGCCCCTGGGAACAAGACATTCTGTGAATACCTCTGTCTAACGTGGAGTTTGATTTCAAAGGGAAGTCCATGATGTGGAACCAGCGTTGTGATTATGGAAACTTGCTATCTATTTTCCTTAAAAAAGAAGAAACCTTATAGCATTTTTTAAAATGAAATAGAAGGTTTTTGTAGGAATAAAATGCTTGCATTATCTCTCAATACAGCCATTTAGTGCCTCTCTACAACAGTAGCAATTTGTTTTAATTTTCTGTTTATATTTCTCTTTCTGTAATGATTTTTTTCTTGATTTAATTCCTTTTCTTTCCTGTCGCTGTGGATGTTGGTCCCTGATCCAATTCTTATCAGCATTTGTAACTACAGTTCAGTTTATGCCCTCATCTCAAAGAAAAGAAAAAAATCCCAGTCTTATAGGCAGTGTCCCTATTAATTTCAGGACTTTGGATCTGTAAGATTTTCTTTTCCCTTTGTTTGTTTGTGTTCTTTTTCAAATGTTATTGTAACTTGGTCTGTTTCAGGCAGGTCTTGACTGAGGAGATGATATAAAAATACACTGGCTCCCTTTAATGATCATTTTGATTACTGCCATTGTGTGTTCTCCAGTTACAGTGTGATGTGAGTTGTAAGTCTCTACATCCCTTCTCCCCTTGTATTATTTCTCTTCACCAAAATATTTAGCCGCTGGCAAGCCCATTTTTCACACAAGTCAAATTTGGTTAAGTATGGTGCTGAAATACACAGAATTGCTATGATGTTTTTCTTTCTCTAAGAAAAACGAGAAAGCAATTAGGATGTGTATAAGGAAAGGTTTAATAGACAGAGGAGAACTAGAGATTGCTTTTGGAAAAGAATCCTTACCAATCTTTATTGAATTTGCTCGTCTGCATGAAGAAAAGAACTGTTGTTCTGTTATCTAGCAGCTGTAGGAAGATTGACAGCTACAAATTACAAATCTATGAAGGATCTGCCCATGACACAATTTTTAGTTCATTTAGATCGTTATCCTACACATCTTGTCATTTGCAAAATTATATAAACAAGACCAGTAAGTTTGTGGAGAAGATGTAAATGCAGTGAATATACTGTAAAGATTTTGAGGCTCTTTGGGATAATTAGCAGAGACTTGCCTGAAATATGACATTACTACAGTTAATTTAATCCAAATAGGAACACACCATTGAAAACATTATAATGTGGAAAAGAATTACATATTCTAAAACATGCTAGCTCTGTCAGAAGAACATTAAGTGTAGTAGTCCTTTTGTTAAGATAAAGAGAACATCACTGATGTTGTGGTGTGCTTTGCATTTCTAAACAGAATCTAATGAATTACAAACATTCATTATGCTACAAGCAATTGCTGAAACTTCTCAGGACCCCAAAATAGAGATTTATTTATATGCTCATATTTGCATGTTTTCTGATTATGATGTCATTGTAAAAATAGAAATAAATAAAAAAAAAGCTATTGTTCTGAAATGAGTTCTCTTCTAGCTCCAGAGCTTTGGTTTGTCTTCCTCTGTCTTGGAAATTTATGTTTAAACACCTCAGTGCATTCAGGTTATGGAACTTTCTGTTGGGAAGTGTTGGAAAGCTACAAGAGGGGTCTGGGAGCATTCTTTGTTGAATCCGGGAAGAGTTAAGGGCATATAATCTGCAGCAGAAGGTCAGGTTTACCACATATCTGAGAAAAAAAGGTAGCTGAAATTTTCAAAGGTCAAAAAGCAATGTGCTAATTTTAAAGGATATCTTGCATAAATATTACTTTTCTTAACATGTTAAAATGTGAAAAAAAAATCTTAGTCTGTGTCTTTATCTAAATGTTTAACACCTCAGTCTTTCTTAAGCACAATATTTGTAATGCAGTTACTGTTTTTCTAATGCTACTTCCTTCTCTGTGGACTCAGAATGAGCCATTGGAAAGGGTCTGTATTTATAGGCCCAAACCAATGTACAGCTTTGGAATGCCTCATTCATGGCTAAACTTGGCACTGTACACTGTGGACTGTCGGACTGTCACTTTCCAAAAATGGATTTCTTTGAAACCTGTGGGTCTTCAGAGTTCAGTTTCATCCTACCTCCTCCTGGCTCCCATGAGAGCACAGCAGAGGTGGTGGTCACAGCCAGGGATGGACAGAGTGGAGCCCCTCATGTGTCCCACTGTGCTCTGCCCCTGCGGCTGACGTGCTTAGGGTCGAGACAGAACTGGGTGGTTCCTTTGGGGATGTGGATGGAGTGGGAGGATCACATCCTCTGCTGTTCAACAAGGAGAGGTACTGAAAATTTATTATTGAATTCTGCTGCTCTTTATGACTGGTTTTAATTTATTTTTAAATACTGACTCTTAAACCTTTATCTTGGGAATTAATTCCTGCCTTGGCACTGTATTTTTAAATTAACTCAAACCCAAGCGGATTCAAAATGCAGGAGACCCTTTTATAAATGACAGTGTTAATGACAGATGATAAAACATGGGCTGGAGAATGCATACCAATTTATCTGTTGGTTTCCTGTGCCATACTACAGCTACATTGATTATTCCTGATACTCCAGGTGATTCTCCTTGAATGCATTGTGGTGAAATAAAAAATTGCAGAAGTGCACATCTGTGGGAACTCTAGGTCATAAAGCCAGTCCTAGGTTTGATTTGAAGTAAGCAAGTATTGTTGGTCCCTCAAGGGAGTGCTTAATGCTCATCTCTTTTCCAGACAATGAAACAGTCAGAAAGCATGGCAGGTACGGGAAGTTTTAAGGGAGAAAAGTCTGTGTCTCAAATTATGGTGATATTGTGGATACCTTAATTGTGAAATAATGTAATTGGTGTCTAGAAAATCAGAAAAATCTTCAACATAATTATTAATCAAAGTAAGAGAAGGGAAAAGAAAGATGAAGTATTTTTGAAGGCTGATACTAGGCAGTGTCTCACTGAATGAATGGTATTCAACATGAAATGAATGTTATTCAATGAGAGAATGAGGGAGGGGTTTTGGGATGGGTTTTTTTTTGTTTTGTTTTGTTTTTTGTTTTTTTTTTATGGTATAAAACAACTATTTCTTCCCTTGTAAGCTGAAGATCACTTGACTTTATCATGCAGCTCACATGTTTGAGAGAAGCCTTCTTTGGCAAGGAAGAGTCATTGTATTTCTCAGTGTGTTCTGCTCCCGTGGCAGGCCTGCAAACGCAGTGAGGGCTTACGCTGCTGCTAGCCAAGGGTCTGCTTCTTTAGCTTAAGTAGGAAAGATCTCCACTTGGAAGAGAAGCTTTTGAGTCCTTTCTTCCAGAGCAGGAGGAGTTCCTATCAGTTTTGCAGTAGTACTTTTAAGCAGCTTCAATTACATATTCTTAACTTTGTTGCGCTAGCGGGAGCTCCCCTTTCAGTCTCTCTGACCTTTTTCAGTGAGGTTAGCTTCTGCTGAATCCACCCTGCCTGTTCTGCTGGGTTGTAATTCCCTTTACAAAGTCCACTTTTACCTTTATTTTGTGACTTCTGGTTTTGATCATATTCCTTCAGTTGTCAGAAATATTTCGTATTCCTTAATCCTTATGTTTCCTGCTGATGCACCACTTCTATCTCTTTTAGTCTATCCAAAGAACCCAATTCCTTGTACTCCAACTGTTTGGTTTGCTCACTAGCTCTCAAGATCTCTTTACACCTGCAACTTTTTCTCCCACTTCAAAGCTAGTCGTGACAATGTGGCAGCACATATTTTCTGTATCCAGCTGTAGCATGTATCTGTAACTGGTATTATGTTTCTGAGCTTGAATTTTCATGCCACTAACATTGCACATGAAGTTTAGTCTGTGAAGAGGGTTCGTCCTGACAAGTAGTGTTACTATGAAAGCAGGTGCTACATCCATGTTCTCAAAAGCAGCAGAATTGCATCCTGTGGGTGAGAGCAGAGTCATTGCACAGAACGGCTGAGACATGTGATCCTAATTTTCTTTGTTAAAAAGGTCTGATGATGAATTCTGTTTGCTTCTAAACCAAAAAAGAGCTGTCTTCTTGAGTCAACAGCCTTGCCCCTTGTCCTTACTAGTCTTCCAAGGCTCAAAACTTTGAGATCTATTCCTTTCTACAGAGCTTAGTTTTGGTCTACAGTATGTATTACAAATCTGTTTGGGAGAGTACAGATCTTGGCTTTTTTGTAATTGCTCTAGAAAGGAGTAGTCCAGCCCTGTATTTCTTCATGACTAGTAGTGTCTTGCTAGTTCATAATGGGAAATATTATTGCAATTGCAATACTGACCAAGTTTTTTAAATCTGCTTTAAAAAGGGTTTAACCTCATTTGTCTGTGGGTGTGTGGTAAGGAAAAGAGTGAGTTCTTCACATATAATGAAAATGTACAGTAGAGAATCAGACACAGCCAACCTGAAAATGTCAGATCATAAAGTTCAGCATCTTTGAATTGGGGTTGAGGTGAGGGAGGCCCACTTATACTTTGTCATTTCAAGTAAGTATTATTTTTTTCACTTTCCTGTGATTCAAAGAGCAGGTGAATGAACCTGTCTGAAACTGTAAAATTAAAAAGAAAAATTGCCTTTAGAAGGAATGGAAATCAACCATTTATTTCACAAAGCAAAAGATTGAGATGAGACTTTTCAGCTATAAATGAGAAATTACATAAACATTATTAGCATGAAAATGTGTGTTTATAGTGCAAATTCTAATGCAGTAATAAGTGCTTTTTTCTTTCATAAAATAACATAAAAAGTGAAAAACCCCAGCATATGAATGGTAGTCAAAAAGTCAAGTATCAAAATCCAAATTTTTTCTAAATTAAAATTAAATGTTTTCTAGACAATCTCCTTAGGTCTCTCATTCCTGTTCTGGCACTGAGTCAAATCTTTTTTCTATTTGAAAATGGACAAAACCCCACTCTCCAAATTGCTTGAGGAGAGAAGCTTTTTCTGCTCATTGTCTGGATAGCTCCACCAAATTTAAAAAAACCTAAATAACTAAATAAATCTGGGGAGGGTTTTTCCATGTCCCTGAATATGTAAGATAAAATGTGTTGAACACATGCTGAATTTCCAGAGAAAACAGCTGTTTAACTCTAAACTCAATGGAGAATTTCCCACACTTAAGTAGCAATTTTTTCTTCTTTCGTGAAAAGCATTAGTTTCTGTCATGAGGACCCATTAAAAATTATTTTGTTTTGATCAAATATCAAGTCTTTTCACCAATACAGAAAAGCCTTCAGATTTTCCCAGGAAAACATTACTTTTCCCTGTTGAAACATTCCCATTTCCTCTTAGAAAATTACATACAGCAAACTAAAGCCTTGCTTTATCACATATCAGTGATGAATAATTTTTTTTAAAAGTGCAAGAAAGGGAAAGAAAAAGCCTTTATGTAAAATGTCAGTGTAATGCCATTTGTAACGGGGAATGTTGGGCGGCTTTGGGCAGGCACAGAGCTCCTGTCCTTCTTGGGCACACCATGGGTAGTCTGGAATATTCTGTGTGCAGATCCCCAGACCTGCAGGGATGTGTCTGTGCTTGAAAGGCAGTTAAGTAAGAAAAGCAGTGTGAATTAACACAACTGGAGCATTCCACTGCTACGAGGACTCCTGCATGTGGAGCAGTTTGAGATTTCCCACGTTGTACTTCTGTACTCAGTGTCCCTGTGAGTGACTTTGTTCTTGCAGGATGGAGCTGTACACTGCAAAGCCATTCCACTGTGGGCATAGAGCTGGCACGTCTACAGGTGTATGGGTGAGGGGGAGAAATTACCTGATAATGATGGCAGCAGAGATTTCCATAGCAATCCAGCCTAGGATGACTGCATTACTCAAAATGGTGATGGATGGGTGCAGAGAGTGGAAGAGATTGGTACGTGTGTAGGTATTTACCAGCTTGAAAATATGCTGGAGTGAAGATAAAATGCAGTTAAATCTGAGAGCTCTGCAGTCTGAGGAGTAACACCCCTCTACAACCGCTCTACCTTGTAGAAATCTTCACACACATGGTTCTGCTCATGATCTGTGAGTATGGAATTTCTGAAGATGGAAATTACTTGCAAAAGAGGATGTACCTTGTAAGGCCTTCAGTTGTTTTAAAAGAGTTTTGTAGTTTAACTTCGGACGTGATGAGAGGAAATACATAATTTTCATGGGTCTTTTTGCTTTATTGAAACTGTGAATGTAGAATTCTTCTTCCTTGTGCATTATTTCAGTGTGCTCTGAGCATCTACCAGACATACTCATTGAGAAGTTGTTGGAAACATTTTCACCACTTTGCTGTCTGGCAGACAGTTGTAATACAGTTTGTCAAATGAATTTTCTTGATTGCCTTGCAGCATATGCAAAGTACTTAAAATTGTTGTAATTGCCTCTGAAGAGTTGGGGTGGGGGGAGAGAACAACACAAAAGAAAACAAGCAAAAATTCAGCTTTCTATTATTATGTAAGTATAAAGAAAATTGTACTGTATAAAGGCAGCACAAAAAAAGAAAAACAACAGGGATAATATAATGACAGCAATCAAATCCTTTAGAATTCTGTATAGTGACTGGTCAGGGCTGGGGGAACACAGATTGCTGTGTAAAACATTGAACAAGCTAAACTTAGACTATCAAACCATTTACTGTCTGACTTACACTTGAATATAAATATTTGAGTTGTCAGTTCTGCAGGACTCTTCAGTGTGGGGATCTTGCTAAGGTTCAGGGGTGTCCCACTGCCTCCAAGTCCACTGTCCAAAACTGCTGTAATCAATTTCACTTCCATTACTATGATATTTAATGTATTTTAGAATGCTTGTAAGCAATTGTCATCTCTGTCTTTCTGCAGAATTTACAACTTATGCTGACTTTGTTGCCTACACCAAAGAAGGGAGAAATGCTTTTTCTGCATGTTAGGATGTTTGGGTTATAGGTAGTCTTAAGCCGTTTGTTTTTTTTCTTCTATGTTAACTTACATTCTTGTTTCCAAAATCATGCTTGCACTATTTGTCAGGAATCCATGGAGGGCAGAGATATAAACTCTTAGCAAACAGACAGGGCTTCACAGTGAAGTGAGAAAACACTTTGCAAGATTCATGGTATGAATTAAGCTGCTAGTTGATTAGCTTTTGCAGCAATTTTTCCAAGCACTCAAGAAAGGCCAATGTGTGGTACAATAAATCTAGAGATCTTAGAGCTGATATTCCTGTATCTTAGCCTCTTGCTTTCTAAAATGTCAGCAGTCCTTGTAAATCAGGAGGCTCTGCTTGGTATTCTGGGCAGCGTGCCTTTGGAGCCAGGCTAGAGGGACCATCGTGATTGTTGCCTTTTGGCTGAAACCCTCAAGAGTTTTCTGGAGAAAGCACACTGTGAGGGAAAAGACCTTCTCGATTTGTTGCCAGGAGGTGTCACTACAGCTCAGGAGTAACCATTTCATCCCCTGAGAGCCGTTTTTATGGTGTCAAGGTCTCCTCTGGGTGCTGCTGTGGTGGGGTGCAGCCACGCCCTTTATCGCGTGGCTGGAGGAGCAGCGCTGAAGCTGTGCAGAACATTAATTGATATATGGACAAGTAAAGAGAAGATGCTAACGTGTACTAGCTGGGTGGCTCCCCAAAAGGGCCCTTTCTGCATCCATAGTGGATGTGCACGTGCTGTGCTACTGGGGCCTTGTGCCTTTGGGAATCTGTGTGTGCGTGGGGCTGCCTGGGGCAGCTGCTTGTGCTGCCTTGGTCCCATTCTCCTCTCAGGCTTGCAGCAGTCACTGATCAAATGTGTCATGTTGGAGTGAGCATGGCAAGATATCTGGTGAAAACGTCAGGCTGAAGAAGCTGGAGCCATAAGTGGGTTTGGGAATCATATCCTTGAATGCTACTGATAGCAATCTTTCAAAACAATTTAAATAATTTATTTTAATGCATGAGGAGCTTTTTATTCTCAATCAGTTTTGCACAGCATATTATATGTATTTTATACAGCCTGCTAATGAGCTGAAGACTTGTTAATTATATGTGTGTGGAATGGCATCGCTGCTGAATTATGCACATTATTTTTCTTTACAAGGAAGCCTCCCTCTTAACTGTATCTGTACTGGTTGAAACGTGCACTCTGGCTGCTGTTACAAACTCCTACTGTCACTTCATTATTGTAAATCTTCAGGTTTTGGTAATGTGAAGGATTAGTCAGAAAGGTGGAAGAGTTGGTTAGGCAACAAAAAAATACACTGTTTAAAAGCAGCTGCATCGAACAGCTGTTGGGAATTTTATATCCCCTGAAATAAAAGAAAAAAGTTTGTTAAAGGAGTATAAAATCTGTAATGGTTCACTTAAATTTTTTTCTTCATCTGTCTGGTCTGTAATTCATTACAGTTTTCCTATTCAATATTGTCCTCTTGATGTGGAAAACCAAAAAAAAACTCCAGGAAAATCTCAACAACAAAAACTGAAGTTATTTGTGATATTTACAGCAAGATATTTTATAAGGCCAGATCAGTGTTGTGAGAATTTGAATATACATAGTGCTGGGTGCCCGTATCCTGAATTTATGTTTACAAAATTTATAAAATGTAGTGGAAAAGCTGATCAGCTGTTTCTTACCTTGGAAAAATCCAGAAAGCCACAAAAATATGCAATGCTGGTGATACCAGGAGCTTACTAAATAACACGTTTTTATGTAAACGTGTCTAATACAGAATTTAAATCATTACATGGAAATAAGATTTTCAAAATCCCTGTCTCTTTAACGATGAATTATTCGTATTAATGAATACTTATATCTAGCTCAGTCTGTTGAATGAGGATGGTGTTTCATTTCCATCTATTGGAGTTCATGCTCGTAGATCTTGGGGAAATGTGGAACCTTTGCTCTTGCCAAGAGCTTGAAGCTCCACTCGTGTTTACACTGTGGGGCTGTGCTAAAGTCTGGCCACGGAGAGCTCTTCAGTGTGGGTGTGCCCTGGAAGCCTCCAACAGGGAGAGATGGGCAGAGAAAGTGAGACCCCGGATGGAAAACTTGCAAAATGTAGAGAGCTGGATGTTAGGCACCTCTGTCACTTGTTAATCTTCTCCAGGTTTCATTCTGACGTTCAGTGTGGTGGTTTGGATTTAGCAGCCTTGAGCTGATGGAGATCAGGATGTGTTGGCAGCTTTTCCAAGTCGGTGTTGACAGCCCAAATGAGTGAGCTGTGTCCTCCTCCCAGGGGTGGGCTCTGTGGGCTGCTGGGGAAACACTCCTGCATTTGTGCAGGTGCTGTTGGGAAGCAGAGGGAGTCTGAATCAGGATTTCTGTCATGTTGAAAATCCTGGACTTTAACAATGTCATCATTGCAGCAGGACTGGTGGGCTGAAAGTCTGAATTGCATTTCATTGGCAAACATTGATTGGCATTTTTGTGTTTGTTTTTGAAAGAAACGCCCAACAAAACAAACACACAAACAAAAAAACCCACCAAAAAAACCCCAGGAAAACCAAAGCATATCACACCCCAACAAAAACCTCTCAGTTTTCAGTTTACAAAAAAAATTGGTCTCCTTTATTTGTTATTCTTTATGATGATAATTGTGTTGTAAAAACCCAGATTTGTGCAAGTGGGTAGGAAAAAGTCATTTTGCTGAACACTTCTGAAACTTTTGGGGGATGGAGAAGGGAAAAATGGCAAAGCTATAATAGTAATATTATATGATTTAATATTTTAATTTTAATGAAAGGAAATACAGCTTAATTTATTGTCCTAAATTTTTGAGTTTTCCAGTTTAGATGAGGGCATTGTATATGGCTAAAATACTCTGAAGAAAGTCAGTGGTCCATCTTGATCACAGGCCCAGGCTACATGAAAATCAGTATTGCCTTCAGCAAACAAAATATTTGTAAAACTTTCGCCTGAGGGACTGATAAGAAGTTGTTTGTGAGAGCAGTGTTAGTGAACTTCAGACTATTATACAAAAATAGTCTGAAAAGCAGCATTAGTGAGCCAGAGCTAAAAGAGCATCTTCTATGTTTTCCTCTAGTTTTGGGGATATTTTTGTGATTCATAATCTGCATCCTGAGTATGTGCATCTTGGACATGTACTCTTGGGGAGAGGAACAGGTGCAAGAAAAAAAATCCTAAATTAGCCTGATGGTTTCTTCAGTCTTTGCTATTGTTTATGCAGAGTGTTCAGGAGATTTCATTTGTTGTGCTAATGTCAGCTTGTTTGAAACAAGCCATGAAATGACTCTTAGACAGATTATGAGCCTTAAAGGATTATATATATCCTTCATCTAGGTGCTGCTGCACTATAAGCACAATAACAATTATCAGCTTAGTTAAGTTCAGACAGGTGGTCTAAAGGGAAAAGTTCATTTTCCCTCCATCCTCAACAGTGGAATGTGTGATTATGTGGGAAACTAGAGAAATTTCTTAGGACCATTTTCAAGTCATATGTTCTAGGAAGCCAGGGTTGTTTTGGTATTCTGGGTATTCTTTTAACACAGTAATTTCATGATATCATAACAGGGCATGGACATGAAGAACTTCAATTTCCTTATCTGCTTTATAAAGTGGGATATCATGGCAAGATGGTGAGTGGATTTCCCTTCCTAGCCAGCTGATGACCTTGCACTCATTCAACTTTTGGTAATGAAAACAAATACCTTGTTTTGTTTTGTTTTGTGGGGGTTTTGCCTTTGCTGTACACAATACTGATTTTTCTCGTCCAGCTGCTTTGGAAATGTAGTACCTTTGCAAGTGGAGACTCTCTGACTTTCTGTCCATGTTGTGGAAAGTCGTGGGAGCAGCTTCCAGGAGAGCTGAGCTTTGACTCTGGGCAGCTCCTTGGGCCACCTGCCTGCCCCAGACTGCTGGGGTGCCCGGGGTTATCCAGGGTGGAACATCTCTGTAGCTGAGGCTGAGCTCCAAAATAACTCCTAACCACTGCACATTTCCCAGTAGCTTGGGATTCATGCTCCCACAACAGACACATTCTGTTCTCCTCAAGTTGCTAATGTCTAAATTAGCTTAACTTGCTAGTAAACTCCTTGCTTTGTTGGTATTTGTAGCAGTAAATGTATATGCCAAGTTAAAGGGATATACCAAACATTTTTATACCTAGAAATAACTGTAAAACCAGGAAAAGGATATGGAGCTGTGCAATTCCTTGTGAGGATTCCAAGACTGAATGAGTTATTTTAAGCATTTCATTACAGGGCTTAATTAACTGCTTGCCAAACTTGGTAGGTTAATGTCAATTGTTCACAACCAGTTTGGAGTACAATTTATTGTACTATCTGGGAGAAAATTCACGTGACCAAGAAAGTGTCTGAGGTAAGTAATTAATTTCTGCTGTGATTTAAAAATATTTTCTTTCTTACAGCATTCCTTTGGGTGCTTTCTGTGAATGACATGAAACAATGATAGCTTTAATTTTGGCAAAAGGTATTGCTACTAAGAATATTTATGGCTAAATATAGTAAAAGTAAACACACAAAAGAGGCACAGTTTTAAGACTTTGAAATAAAGCCATAGACATTTTGGTTAATAGGAGAAATTCAGAATGCCTTTTTTTGTTTTGGTTTGGGGTTTATTTTGGGGGAGGTGTTTGGGGTTTTGTTTTTGTTTGTTTGGGTTTTTTGGTTTTGTTTTTTTAATAATGATTTAAAACTAACTTAAAAAAAATACGTGGAAATCCCTTGACCTACAGCTAAAAAAAATTGGAGGCAGGAGGTGCTGTAAAATAGGCACATTATGTGGCTTTGTTTGGGACAACTTTTAGAAGACTATTCAAGTCAGAATATTAAACTCCACATAAGTAAATTTCAAAGTAGAAGCCCAGGAAGAACTTGTAGTATGTTAGAAGAAACCCTTTTGTATGCCTGAAGACTCTAGATATGGAATAAATTTATTTGCTATAGTATTCTGAGCTCACCTTTTCATTTCACCTGGATGAGATGAAAGTACATTTGGGACAGCAGATTTTCAGACTCTTTGTCACTATCTTGTTTTTGATTCTTCCTTATGGATTGTCCAGGTAGAGGTGTCAACATAGTGCTATATTGCAGAGAGCATCGCCATGTAAAAAATGCAGGGAGGAAAAAAAATCATCTTTATTTTTTCCCCGTGCTGTGCCACAAATAAATTGCAAGAGAAATGAGCAAGAAACAGATTCCACTTGAATTGTAGTTGAAGAAGGGCATTTCATCCTTCTCTCTCATGCAAATCCAGTTTGATTTTTTTGGAAATGCTATTACCCTCCAAAATCTGTTCTAGCTTTCCTCATTGCAATAGCTTTTGCTTATAATAATGCACAACATACTGTATACTTTTGGCACAGATTGATCTGGGGGAGCAGAGTGGAAACATACATTAGTGAGACAATGTAAAGATTTCACACTCCTGCTGCTTCTGTACTGCTTGTGTTTGAGATAAATGACAGACTCCAGGACACCAATTCTCCCCCTCGTTTGCACTTTCTCTAGACACCAAGGAAAAGATCTGGAAGCCTAAACATAGACATCTAATGCCATTTTAAATGCTTTGGGTACCTGAGACATCTGTCAGGGCTAGCAGGTGTGACAGATGATTTAATGCCTTTTTTAGCAGCGGTTGAGAGCCAGGGTGGGATGCCCTCAGGCATCTAAAATAGCACTAAATGTCTTCCTTTTGGTACCTGTATTGCTCCCGAATGCTCTGCTGTAAAATGAAGTAGATCAAGTAAAAATGGTTTGAGCAATTGTGTAGGCATATTTGTATGGGGTTAAGAAATCACCTGGGGTAATTTGGAAGTGAAAGTTAGCGATAAAAGTGAGATTCATCGAAATATTTTTTTATAAATTCAAATTCCTTTAAAACTTACTTGTAGTACAAGCTCTATGCAAATTTGCAGTTGTACAACAAGCGAGGCAGGGGCTTTGTTTTTTGAATGATCACTTACAAAGCTCTAGATAATCCCTCCTATTAAGCTTGTTGTGTTTTGAACTACAGAGGTTGCCGCTTGTAAGCTAACTAGTGTCAAACTCACATCACTCGATCAGGCAGGTTTCCAGCAGTTTGAACAGCAAATGACTGCTTCCATCCAGCTGGTGCCATTGTGGAGGTGAGGCTGTAGTTTGTGCAGTGCAGGCTGGTGATCAGGCAGAGCCTTTGGGCAGGCCTGTGCTGCGGGTGAAGCTGTGCCATGGTGCCCTGACATGCCAGGGCCGGTACCTGCACCTGCTGTGCCCTCCCCTTGTCGTAGGCAGAGGTGCAGGGACAGGCAGAGCTGAGACTCAAGTTCTCTCTGCGGCAGAGGTGCAGTGAGGAACCCACCCCCCACCTCACAGACCATGCCCTGGATGTGCTGTTGGTTCAGAAGTTAATGCAGCATCTCTCATCTTGAGGTGTTGGGTAGCTGGGTAATGTAGATACTTAAATAAATTCACTAAGTTCTAAATGGCATGTTCTGGAAGCAGTAGTTACCCATGGAGCTCTGTGATAAAAAGGAAATGTTGAGGATTTTGGTATTATGTGTTAACGTTGTTCGAAGTCAATGAGTAGTTAAACAATGAGGCACAACAGGCATTAATCCCTTTTAAATACACTCCTGGTGTCAGAGGTGTAGCTGGGAATGAGCTAAAGAGTGTGGCACTGTAACTACCTCAGTGGTACAATAATCTTTCAGGAATTCATTTCTGGGGGCATTGCATTGCTGTATGAAATGGAAATTTAAATAAATAAATGAAATCCTCAAGGACCTGCTCTTCAGCTTATAGGGCATTTTAACCAAAGTTTGGCCTCCCTGCTGCTGTATTCTGTTTCCATATGGATGTTTGCCTTGCTCATATCCAGACCAGTGTGCCACTGTGCCAGCTACCAGAACTATCAAAGCTGCAAAGCACACACACAACGGCGCTCAGTGGTCCAAGTAACTTTTCCAATATGTGCTATCCATAATTTATTCAAATCAAAGCCAGAAATAATTTGTGCTTTAAAAACAGCTTGAGTGGTGAAAACCATAATGCAGTGCAAGTCAATTTTTTCTTTTTAATAGCGCTTGACACTTTCCAGTACAGAACATCTACCTAGCAGTGCATTATTGCAAAGTACAGGAGGAGCAAACAAAAATAGGAGCAGACTTGTTTCTTGGGTTTTTTGTTTGGGTTTTTTTTTGTTGGTCTTATATACAATCACAGTTAGTGCAAGATGTTTTTATTTTAAAATATGGAACTGTATATATTCATAGGTTTTAACATCTGTTCATTTCTAATTGTTTTGTTACCAGCTATTCTTAAATGTTTCAGAGAAAACCCAGGGGCTTATTAAAATTTTAGTGAGAAAGCTTATTTTTTCAGGGCATACAAGATGTTACCTCTAAAGAAATTTTAGTGAATTACTCCTTTCCCTTGACTTTAATGACTTTATAATTATACTTGGTCTTAAAGGAAATCTACACAGGTTCACTATTTTTCATCTTTACTGGATAAAAGCTAATCTTGCCCTGGAATGTGTACAGATGGGGAAAACCATTGTAACCATTAGTTATGACTGTTTCTGTACAGAAATTGCTTTTAACTTGATTTTATTTTGAGAAAGAAAACAAACAAATTCATCCACATCCCACCATGTTTTGTTTGCCCTCTGTATGGTGATCAACTGGAGTACAGTGATGTTGAGCACTTTCATAGGCTGAAGTAATGACTGGAAAAAAAATGTTGTGTTATGAGATGGCACAATTAAGAAGCAGCCAAGAATGTATTAATTTTGTTTTCTTGTGAAGTAATATCTTGCCAGATATGGACTTGAGAAGGGTCTTGTCTTTATTGTGGGGTATGATCTGTTTCCTAGAGCTATTTGGAATATTTCTTTTAACTGGCTATCTGCACATGAATATGAAATACAGAAAAAAAAACTTTGGCTTACTTTATATAGTGGGGTTTCTTTCTGAAATTTGGAATTTTAATGCTAAAAATCTTATTTTTCTCTTATCTCTACTTTGTGGTCACAAAGGAGGCTGGGGAAGGGGATCCCCTTGTGGAACTGGCTTGACAGTGTCTCTTACAAGCTGCATGTGATCCTGTGAAACCACAGTCATTTCTCTTCTTGCTTTTGTGCTCTAGTGCTGCAGCATTTAATAAATGTGTTAAAAAATAGAAGCAAGGCAGCCAGCAGTACTGTGACAATCATAAAGGTGAAGAAGGATAGATAGGAATTTTCACATTAAATCTAATGGCAAACAAAAGTGTCTAAAAATTTGCAATATCTCATCCAAAATAGAACCAAAGTTATTCCTTATCCTTTCTAGCAAAGGAAACGGAAGTTTAGGTATTTATATATCATCTGTAAATTTATGATGTTCATCCAAAGAGACAATGCTGTCTTACTATTTATTTAATTAATTACCTAATTCTTAGTCATAGCTTTAGTATACCAGGCCTTGTATGTTCATCCCCTCTGGAAACTCAATATTCCTAGCCTTTAAAGCCTTCTTCCTTGCCTCTAATCATTTCATTGTCCATCTCCGGACCTCCTCAATGTTTTCTGGTGTTGACTTGTGTAATTGCATTATTGTATTTTCAGTGTTTATTCTGCTTCTCCATGTGCTAACACTTTTTCCCTGTGTGTTTGCAGTTCAGATTGAAGCTAATGTGTAAGCAGGACTGTGCAGGGGATAGTTCTAGCAAATGGCACTGAACCTC
The DNA here is from genome assembly GCA_013401035.1 of Horornis vulcanius. Lineage (NCBI taxonomy): Eukaryota > Metazoa > Chordata > Aves > Passeriformes > Scotocercidae > Horornis > Horornis vulcanius. The sequence goes on from VZUA01006824.1 coordinate 40,017, forward strand.
CTTTAAAACATGGGTTACAAACCATCTGCAGCAACCTCTGCTGCCTTTCACATCTCCCTTGCTCCATCTTCCTTCTGACTTCAGCCAGGACCCCAAAACACCTCCAGTGCAGCAGGAGGGAGCTAATTCTTGATTCCTGGCTGCTAGGCCCTGGAGGTGTCACGGCAATGCCAAGTCCACCCCGGTGCAGTTTGGCAGCTCCAGCTGGTGTGCTGCCTAGGAGCTGTTGAGGAATTTTCCTGGCCTGGATTCTCAGCTTCCTCCTGCTCATAAACTCATCGTGAGCTACATCAAGGACGTTTAAGTGTGGAAAACTGGTGTTTGCAAAATATTTTCTTTTTCCTTGTTTGTATCTCTGAACTGGCTTAACTGCAGAGGTCGTGCTAGGGGAGGGCTGAGTAAACTCCCTGATAACAGGCAGTTGTTAAAGCTGGCTTGTTTTGTCCAGCTGCAGCCAAAGAGCAATCCACATTGTTCCCTCTGAAGTGCCCTGCCTTTGCTTGAGCTTATTAATTTGCTATACAAGTTTGTTTTACAATTTACCATGTCTTCTTCAGAGACAGGGCAATTCATTATGTCCCTCTGCCTTCATCTCTTTGTGCCTTGGTAACCACACTGGGATACTTAGGAAGGGAAAGACCTCATGGCACATTTACTGATGGTCTGGATAGTAAACCAGAAAACTAGTTAGGTTAAAAACTGCCATGTTTTCACTAACTAACTCAATTCACTAGTGGGTTTGTCAGGTTTTGTTCTGTTTTTCCTTCACTCTTTCCAGAACAAGAAAATTCAGTTGGTCTTGCTTCTTCAGTGAAATTTAAACCTTTCAAATCCTCTCTGAGCTGCACAAGTAGTAGAATTAATGCTTGTAAAACTTAAAATACTTTCAGGATGAGAGAAACAAGATAAGGGGCAGAGTTTTATTATAGACTCTACCAGAGACCTGATTAAAGCCTAGCAAATCTTGGTCTGCAGAAACCCATTGGAAGGCTAAGCAGTCACACATCAGTTTTGTAGGAACCTTATACCCCATATTTCAGTAAATGCATTTTTGTAATTGTGTGTAAATTGAATTCAAAATAATTACCAAAACAAAGAGGCCACTGTAGCATATATGTTGATGCGTGTCAAATTAATCCTTTAAACTGTTTGAGGGCTATTAAAATTGTTCTTTGTGAATCAGATATTTGTCTCAGGGAGAAAAAACCAAGGCCTGAAATTTATTGAGTGTAATTAGCTGCAGCTTGCAGTGCCAGCTCCTTGCTGTTCTTCAGCAAGCTCTAATTCATTTCCCCCACACCTGATGATACTGCAGGTGCTGAAGGAACTTAGGAGGAGCTTATGCGTCACTAAGTGCTTGAGTGGTGAGAGGTTTGAAATATTTAAAGGAGGAAATGTAAGAGGAGAAAGAAATTCCTGATGATCTTTATAAATATAGATACAGGCATCCTACACGATCCATCCTGTAGTATTCTGATGTATAACTGTAGAATGAATAACTTGGCATACTTCTCAAGAGAAATGAGTGTATATGAAATAATTCTTCTCATGACATGATTCTGCCGTGTCTATAAATGATTTTAAGATGCAAGAGACTATGCATTATTCCTGCTGTAAATATAAAAATAAGTGTTGGATCTTCATATTTTGACATACTGCTATTCAACAGTCTCATTTTATTACGCGTGTAAATTTCTACACAAACAAGAAAAATCTGAATCATAATTGTGAATCCATATGCTAGAGTCCTTCTGAGGTTGTCATTGCAATATTTGACGTAGAAGACAAAGTTCTTACAGCCTTTGAGTATGAATCTTATGTATGGTGAGCAAGTCTGTCTGAAGTTTTATTTTGTACATGCATGTACACGTAGTACCCATCTCATGGAGAAAAAGGGTAGGGTCATATTGTAAGCACAGAAGACACTCATACTTCTGTCATGTGGCAGAAATGGATATTAAGGGGGGAAAAAACATATTTGAAGTAGGGAAATAATCATATTATTCTTCTAACTTAATGCACAGAACTGACCTTTTTCATAACTACTTGACTCACTGCAGAAATTGCTTATGTGGTCCACAGGGCCTTTGTAACACACTGCTAAATGAGGGGGAAAATTCAATGGTCAATGGGTAACACCATGGACTGGCTAGAAAGGTAGTAATTTTTGCATGTGCAGGTGTTGAATTTTTCTCAGAGTTCCGTAGTACTTATTGGTCTGCCAAAGAATTAATAAAAAGAATTTAGATCCTAGACTAAAATATGGAAATTGTAGTCATACACTTTGCATGCAATCAATAAGTGCCTTTCAACACTTGCTCTGTTGCTGGAAGCAAGTGTGCAGTTCTAACTGCTGCTTAGAGATTACATTCAGTAAAAATAAGGAAGCACATTCCCAGGGGAAGGGAGCTGAGTATAGAGAGGTGTACACAGGTGTATTTTAGGGTCAGTGGTTATCTGTGCAGAGCACTGCATGGCATCCAGACTATTGCACACTTCAGGTCCTCCTTTAGGAAGGAGTGATACAGTCAACATTAAGGTAATGTGTGAAAATCGCAGATCAAAGTTGTTATTGACGTAGGCAGATACAGTCCCACAGACACATCCATTGTGAGCTCTAGTTTTGAGGCTTGGTGTTAACTCTGAAAGCAGCTAACAAAGCCAGATGAGCAGAAAGCAGGGCGGCACATGAAATTGATTTTTGACAAGTGAAAAACTGCTCATACTGGAAGAGCTCCATGTACACATTGCTTCTTTCTATCCAGCCTCACGTACAGAAGTGCTCCACCATCAGTTCTCTTTCAGGTGATAAATCATTTTGAGGTCTCATCTACTTACTGACTTCTTGTGTATATGGAATAAGGTAGCAGAATCTATCCCTGGTAAACCTAATTATATCTCTGTGACTGTGAGAAATCAGCTCTTTGTCTCAGAAAAGATTGCCTGCACCTAACACAACCTTATGAAGCCACAGAAAACCCAGGGTGGGGGGAGAAATGAGCATGCCAGAAGCACAATGCTGCCATTTAAAGGAATTTGCCCATCCACTTAAGAAAGGAGAGGCACTGGCTAATCTCAATGTTTGTCTCCTCCATGTTCTCAGAGTAACTTGGTAAGATTCAGATATTGTCAGAAATCTATCATTAAATGTTTCCTATTCTAAGGAAATGCTCACCAAATATGAATTTCAGGAAATTTTGTCTTTATTGAAAAAATGCTTCACATGTCATAAATCACTTTGATTGTATTTGCTAAATAATTGCATGCTAGGCAAATAGCAAAGAATTCAAAAATCTGAGTTTAGAATTTCCCTTTAAGGAGAATGACAAAACTGACTTCAATTGGGTCATTTTTCACATGGAATCTCTTGGGTGGTGGAAGAAAAAATAGTTTCCAGGGAAAAAAGCCCCTACTTAACTGAAGTACTGAATTTGAAGCTGTTGGTGACCCAATCTTAGTGTTCTAACAATTTGGGGGGTTCTTTGGTGCCTTTTCCTGTGGCTTTAGAGGGTTTTTTCCTCTTTATGTTTTGCCTTTGGCTGTGTCAGTGCATTGCATTGAGTGTAGTCTGATGGAATCATGTATCTTGTACATCGGTTTATTAATTAAAATTAGAGTTAAAATACAGCTGCTCAGATCTTAAATTATTAGAATGGAGATTATTTTTTTTTCCTTTTATCATGAGGTAGCTTTATCTTTTGTGTGTCCTTTATCTGGCAGTTGTCCTGGTGCTCCCACTGTCACTCATCACAGGTGCGATCTTCAGTCTGCTCTTGTGGAGGAGAATTCCTGCATTCAGGAGCCAAAATGAACTGGTTAATATCATCAAAACATTTGTCAATTTCTCAAATTAGGTGCAAATTAAAAGAGATATTTTGCTAAGCAGAGCTACTAATAGGAGCTATATTAATAATGAAAGGTAATTTAAAAGCATGACTGCACAAGCAGAACAAGGCTTTGAAAAGGTCCGAACGTACGCCTGCGACTGAATAAACCCATTAATTCCTTACACACTTCCATTCTTATTCCAGGCAATCAAAATGAAAATATGCAACTCTTTAATAGCAACTCTTTATTGTGGCAAAGGAAGATGTGTTATATGCAGGATATGGCAGTGCATATGTGGTTGCCCATAAAAAGTCATGCAGACTGGCAACACTATTTTCCTCATCAGAGAAAAAAGCATGGATTCTTGTGGTGGATGCTTTGTTTACAGAACTTCCCTTACTGATCATGTTTCAGTTGCATCATGTTCATCATTTAGCAAATCAAAGTTAATAATTTGCAAATTATGGTAAACATACCACCTTGTTGATTTATGATGTGCAACAGGGAAAGAGAAATAAACTTCTGAAACATTGTAGCTTTTGTCCTACTGTGGATCTAGTTAGCCTTGCATGCTGGAGGAGCCGCTCAAATATATAAATATTTACTTGAGTGGCGCTGCTGTGATGTGTTGATTTGCAACATTTTTTTTTAGTTTTTGAAAATCTTTGTACAGAAGTTCTGTCATTAGTTAGTAGACCTGAAGGCTGGATCTTGCTTAAAAAACCAAAAGAACAGATTAACTGTTCAGGCTGGATTTTCAAAGAAAGAGTTAGTTACAGGTCCTGTAGCTGCTCCTTAACCCTTCACTGTCCATCCCTGACCTGCTTTAACTGAACCAAGGATCTATGACTGGCACTAAATGGCTCTGCGTGGCTGGGGCTTGTGCTGGCTGTTCTCTTTCCCAGCTACTCTCTCTCAGTGTAAGAAAGGGCAGAACTGTAGTACAGGTCTTATTGATGGTCACAGCAATTTTACAAATGAATGGGCATTCTTCCCTTGAGATCCTCTGCCACAGTGATACTTTAATATTTGATAGAAGAACTTGCCTGAATATTTGGTAGACATGAATACATTTGGTATGATGAAGAGACATGGGGACAGAAAATAGAGAACAAGAAGGACTATTTTTACAGGAGAAATGAGGTATAGGAGAGCAAAGAAGACATAAGGAAAAGAATAAAAAGGTTACAATTGAGGAAGGGAAGATAAGGTGATAATGGGACGAGATACATTTTTTAAAGAGATGTATGAAGAATTTTACTCTGAAACCTGGAAAATGAAGGAAGGAAAGAAAAAAGAGAAATTGAAAGAGAATGGTTATTTCAGTCTCTTGAGCTAATAACTTCTCAACCTCTGCCTTTAAAAGAATTCCTTTTTAAATTCAAGGAAATTAGAGAATACATCCAGAAGACATGCTGTGAAAATGGCTGACAGCAATCAGAAAATTCAGAGTTAATGCTAACACTGTCTCTGCTGGCTGTTGTACTTCTTTGTTAACTGGGGTGGCTCACACTTGTTGTCCTAATCTTTAATACAAGATGTATTGTGCTTCCTATCAGAAAAAGGACACGCTACCCAAATTGGTACACCCATTACTTCTTCTATCATCCCCTGTTTAGACTTTGCTTCAGGTAATTTTAAATGAGAATTTCCGAAATCTTGAAATTAAACTTTAGTTATTAGACATGATCCTTCAGACCTTGTGTAGGGAGTGACTCCTCCTCATTCTGAGTTTGATGAATGCTTCCCTGCATATATAATAGAATGGCCCTGAATGAATTCATATTTGCTTTTGCCTCAGGAAGAACAGCAAGGTTAGGTAGGTGACTCTTAAGTGAGATCCTTTGTCTATTGACATTATTTTTAAACACTCCTTCCTCTGGCTGTGAGATGTGTACTAAACAAACAAATATCACACCTAACAAAGCACTCACTAACCATTGCAGCCACAGAGGCTGAGTCCCAGGTGCTTGAGAGCTGCATGTGAATTATTATTTGGGGAAGGGGGTTGATGGTGTTATTTTCTCAAACTACTAGTGTTTGGGTGCTCAGTAGTGGAAATGCTTACTATCTAGCTTATTTTTTTAAAAAAAATACAATTAAATCAGTAAAATTCACTGTTGCACTGTGTCTGAATCATCAGAAAAACTCCCAAGAATGGGATAAACTGCTGCTTTTCCTGGCTGTGTTGCTGGTCCTTAAGTCCTGTCCCAGCAAATTTTGCCTGGCAAGGCATAATGTTTGTAATGGTAACAGTGCTTATTTCCCATCTGATCAAAGAGATATGCTAACTAGTGGAACACTCAGCCTCTTCCAGAGGCCAGTTTCCTTTTTTACTTGCAATAAACAATACAATTAGTCAGGTACATAACCACATATAGCAAACAACTTTTGTTAAAGTGAAATACCTTGATTCCAGCTTCAGCTGCAAAGAGAATATTATCTGTTTCTATCAAAATATCTACATGATGTGTGTCTTTATATTTCTATGGATGCTAAAGCTGTTAGTATAATTTACCCACTGCTTTTACAGCAGAAGAGAATATGATATGATAAGAGAATATTCCATATGATAAGTGTGGTGTTCTCATTCTGAAGCCAATCCATTAAACTGTGTCAGAAAGCCTGTCAGGAAGGTCACTTGGAAAAAGGAACCAATGTTGATCAGTTCAAGCTTATGTTACTAAGAGACAGATATGAAGAGCAGATATTACTTCTGAATCTAAGGGGATTGATTATTCCACTAACTATGCCTTTCATGTTTTATGTTTTGTTCTGTAAATATTTATGGCTCTCATATTTTGTTTGTTGTTTTGAAACATAATGAGTTTTTGTAGCATAAGCAATCTCCCTGCTCTGCCAGCCCAAAAAGAGACAGTGAGTGCAATGGAAGTGTCAGGAGAAGCCTGGCATGGCTGTGATGTGACACTTTGTCTAGTACATTGCCATGTTATTCCTGCTGAAGTTTGCTAATTAGTCATTAAACTAAAGTTACCTCTACAATCTTGTCCAAAATGTCACATGGATAGCATTGATTCAGAACCAACAGACAAAGATGATAATTTTTTTTTTCAAACTGTCTGCATAATGTTGCATTATTTTATGTGGTGCCTTTCAGTCTCTGTATGTGCCCATTTTAGCAAGTGCCACAAGCTGGGTTTGGAGTGGGGAAATGGCCCTGGGACGTGTGCTAGAATGACAGACCTTTGTGCAGCCAGGGCTGCTGTGCAATTCATATTCTTCACATGCTATGTGTTTTACAGTCCTTGCTAGGCTGGGTGCAAGATTTGTATGGGGAAGTGGCTGGAGCAATACTCTGGGTCAAAAATTCTACCCTGGCTATGCTTATATTAGGAGATGTTGCATATGTCTTCTGTGCCTTAAAAAATGTTATTAAACTCCCTTATAGGACATTAAAAAAAGTAGAGCTTAGGAAGACCCACGTGCCAGCCCTGTGAATACCTGCAGGGACCTGGGCTGTGTGAAGTCATTGCAATAAAGATTCCGTAGAAGATACACGGTGTCCACATTTAATGGAATTTCTCTCTGGTTTTCGTGCTATTTTTAACTGAATTAATAGCCTGGTAATTTGCTGCAAGCTACAGATGTTTTTAGTTTGCCCTAGGGGACAGACACGTGAAGAGTGCCCAGTGTAACCCCTAGAGAGATGTTAACTATTCTCAATTATTTGGCTGTCACTTAAAATCATAAGACTGACAAGACCACTGGGATGCAGTGGGCACTGCTGTGTGACTGGGCGTGCAGGGGGCTCGTGTGCACAGCCAGGAGGTTCTGCTGTCCACAGAGCTCTCTGCATGCCCCTTCCAGGGTGAACCAGCCCCAGTTTCAGGGCCACAGTCAAAGAGCACTGAACTTCCTCAGTCACCTCAGCAAGGTGTAACATCTGGCACAGATTTGTGTACTTTTTTTCTGGGAGAAATCACATTTGAAGATCCTGTCTCCCAGTGTAAAATTCAGCTGTTCACTTCATTGTGCGTTTACGGTGCTTGGCTTGGCGGCTACATTTATGGGTTGTGTTGGGTTTTTTTAACAGAAGTGAAACACCACCAAAAAAATACTCCAACAAACCCAAAACAACACAAACAACCCCCCTCATTTAATTAATTTAGTTTTTAATATGACATAATTTTTAAATGGGGGTTCTATACCCTAAACCAGCAAGCACTTATTGTCTGTTTATATGTGTTTTGTTTTTCCAAAATGGATGTTGTGGAAAGTTAAGTGGTGCAGTAAGGAATCATAGACCTATTTGAGGAGTGGAGAAAAAACTTGCAGTGAAACATTTGATAAGCCAAGCCAGCACATTTAATCAGAAGTTTATTAGAAGGTAGTTTAAGATGCCAAAATCTTTTGTAGGCAGAAAAAAAGCAATACGTGGAAAGGGTGCCTCCATTCAGTGAAAATGGGCAAAAGAAATTCACATCTGAAAGAGGACTTTTTGGTTATTGTGGTGGGTTTCTTGTTTTTATATAGTACATCTGATTTACAATTAAAATGATATGTTGGTAAGTGCAGTGATTTTTGTAGGTTGTGGTGATGTTGGTTTGGAAGCATGTGCTTGAGAAAGTAATTAAAAATGCTGAAAAGATGAAAGAAAGTCCTAGGCTTTGTACACTACCTAAGGATGACTTTTTCATGGCCTTGTAGATCACAGCAGAGGAACCATTGTGTTACTCAATATGAGGCTCAATACAGTGTAATTGGAAAGCAGATACTTTGGTTATTAGACTTGTAATTGAATTAAATGAAGGTCAGATTTAAATTGCTAGTGTTCTTTCTGACTTAAAACTCTTCTAAGATGAGTAGATGGTAGTAGCAGTAAACTCTTATAAGTGATGATGGTAGTAGCAGTACCTCTCTTAAACCAAAAAAAAAGTTATGAGAATGTGAAAATCCTAAAATCTAGGAAGATCTAAGTGGAATTTTAAACTATTTAATGTTCTCTTGGCCTTATTGAGCAATTGAGAAACAACTTTATAGCAGCCAAGAACTCATACAGTAACTAGAAGTGACTGGGAAGTTGAAACAAGTCATCCCAGAGGCAAAGGTGGAAAAAATCAGCCACTGTGGCAAAGACATGGAAGTGATCACATTTGTGTGGGAAGTGCATTTCTCTAAGAAAACCAAAATTTTGATTTCTGCTCTAGTTTGTTCTTTCCCTTTTGTTTATATCCAGGTGAGATACTGCCTCTTCATTGATTTGACCTATGGGGAAAAGTTGAGAGCAGCTGAAACTGACATTTTGAGAAAAGTTAGATCCTAAAAACTGTTCATGTGAGTGACTGGCTATTGTGGGAGGGAGAGTCTTTATAGAGATGTTGAGATCTGCTGTTGTGCAAACATTGGGCCTTTAATGTGCAGTGATATATGGTGCAGTGTATTCTCAGTGCTGTGTGCATTCTGAGTGTGGTGCTGGGACACAGACATGAGGCTCTGTGGGAGCTTCAGGGAGAGCAGGGTTATCAGCATTTGTGCACAGTCATTTCACAGTTTATCAGAAGGCTCGGGCAGCCATTTGGGCACCTGATTTCAGCACGTGGTGCTGGAATGGGAAGCTTGCACTGCATTTTTGATATTCCTTTCCAAGGCTTGTTAAGTGATGTGCTGTGCTCTACATGGTTACTTTTGGGCCTCAACCAACAGACATTAATATGTGGAAAAGCTCCCATTGACTTTAATTAGGTCTGGCTTAGTCACACACTGAACACTTAATTGCAGTCTGAAGCAAGGCCTAAGTGAGAGGTACTTTATAGCTACCACAGGTAAACAGATTATTAGAATGATCTTATTTATAAATAGGAAGTGCAGTTGTCTGTATAATTCTTACTATTTTGCCGTGTTATTTACTAATAAATAAAATAAACTTTCCTTTAATCGGTTGAGTAGGTACACCATGACTAAACTTTATTATAATCCAAGAATGATGTTGCCATACTACCTGATTTTCATTTTTAAGATGTAGCCCCAAGGCATTTTGTTTTGTTTTTGACTGTCTTTGTATTAGATTTATGAAAGGTAAAATGTGTGTAGCTCTGAATGCTTCTAAACACAAAATTTTCATTACTTGTATTATTGCTCTTACTGACACTTTTTTTTCTTTTTGGTGTTTAACTGTTAAGGAATTACACTAACTTGTGAAAGTGTAGTGAAATGGAAGAGAATGCTAATTTAGAGGACTTCCCATAGTACTCTGAGCTAAGTCTGGGCCATGCCTTTTGCATACTGTAATGCCTTCCTCAGGTACATTTTGCAAGGAGAAGGAGACTTGTCCCACAGCATAGGACAGTTGAGCAGACTGTGGGGTTGTGTGCATGTTCAATTCCTGTTAACATTAATCAGAATTACTTGTGCACACTGAAATGAATAAACTAGTTGACATTGCCTCAGATGGCTGGCAGAAATGCCTCTAACTTCTGCAAGCAGTACCATTCCTCCAAAGGGTGCATTCATGTGGAATTTGGGAGTTGGATGTGACCGTGAAAGAGAATATGGGTATGCAAAGAATAGAGTAGCATGACCAAAGCAAAAAGAAAGCAAAATAATTTTTGCTGCAGAATTATTAATGAATAAGCTCAGAAAGGGCATAAATCCACCAGGAAGAGAAATGATGTAACATGCAAGTGCAAGCCCAAATTTTTAAGTAGTGAATGAGAAACAGCATGTGGTAGATGTTGCATTTACCTTGGATGTGACTTGGTTTAGAAATTTTTTGGCTGCTAATATTGGTTAGATTTTGTCATTTGGGGTAAGGAGGATAGGTTTTTCCTTCTTGTTAGATGAAAGGATCTAGACCTTTGTGACCTCTTGGGTCTGGTATGGAGACCGGAGCCTCAAGTGCAGACGTCACTACTCAGAGACAAGGTACAGAAGAAGAAAGAGGTCCAAAGGCTGAACCATAAGGTTCTTGTGAAGGGCATCCTGAAGAGAATTAGAGGGAGAATCAGGAGAAGGCAGGGCTGAGGGAGGGAAAGTCACTGAGCAGAGTCTGATCTTTTAAGCTGGATCTGAGGGTGAAAGAGAAGCTGGAATATTGACTGTTGCAAAGCTTTTTGCTAGGAATTAGGTTATACTTCCAGGAAAAGCTGTGTGTGTTAGAAGGCAGAAAAGCAGGACAGATGTGATGTGATGAGGCACATGGCATGGGGGTGGCAGTGACACTCAGGGGAAGAGTTACTGGAGCAAATGGGGCATAAAGTATGAAGAGTGATGAAAAACTTATATTTTGTTGATGCTGAAGAGATGAAAGGCAACAAAGAATGACATAAGCTTCTGGGCGTAGATTGTTTGAAGAAATCACTAGATACACAGGAAAAAAGAAGAAAATGTTACAAAAAAAAAAAAGAGGAAAATGGTTCAAAACAAAAAGACAGAAGTAGCATAAGAAGTCTAGGATTACAAGCATACAATTCTGCCAGGGCAGAGAATAAGAGTATTTTAACTCGAAAGATGGCAGAGTTGAAGGATAAAAAACTTTTATAGTAAAAGATGTCAAGTTGGTCAGCTCTCTCCTGCCAGGAATGCCCACAGCAGGACATAATAGTAGAGAAAGCAAATGTTGTGCATGAACTGTGCCTGTAGGTTGGCAAACGAGGCATTTCTTCTGTAGGGAATTAAGAGAGAGCTGTGGTTAGGAGTAGAGCCTGGAGAAAACCAAAAGTTCACAGAAATAGACCTGAAGAAAAATAGGAAAGGGAGCATTTGGAACAGAAGAGAAGTCAGCATTATGCATAAGCTGGCAGTAGTTACACAGATAAGTATGAAGGAGGGGCAACTGGGAAACGTTTTGGATATTAAGGAAGTCTTGGCTATTTTGTCAGAGTCTTTCCAGTTTGGGGACAATTTACATGTTAACACACACACAAAAAAAATGAAATGTAAAATTGGAGGTGCTTTTATGGGACCAAAAAAAGTAATTGTGTATTATAGTGAAAGTATATTTATTTAGTACCTTTTGGCTATATAAAATTGGTTTTGGACTGGTTTTAGGATTCCTCATAAAACAAAGACTTATTAAATTTACTTGGCAGCTGTGCGGTAAGGTAAAAATGAAATAAGCTGTGTTTGGTTGGGTTGTTTTTTGGTTTTTTTCCTTTCCTTTCAAACAGCCTTTGGCTGTTTTCCAGTTTTTATTTTAAGCAGATTAGACCCAAAAACAGTGATTACATTTAACATCTTTGGAAACTTTTGATCATATTTATCTGTCATGAATTGTAGGGGGAAGTGTCCTGGAGTCCAGTTTGTGACCTAATTCAGTGTAGGTTTAGTGAAGGAGCTCTGCTGTCTGGGTTAGCTGGGGTAATTAAGGCCCTGAGAGGTGGCACAGTTTCTCTTTTATCCTGTGACATGGGGACTGTGCTGTACTGAGAAGTGTTAATGAGAAGGGAACTGTGCTGACTGAATTATTGCTGTTGAGCCTTGTAAACTACAATAATAGAAAACTAAATAATAGTTTTCTGAAATGTCACTCTACAGGGATTGTAAATATGAATGGCTGCATTGACAGGTCAAAAATATTAATCTTTTTGGCTTTTTTTTTTACTGTGTTATCTCAGAATGTTTTTATTCATCATCAAGGGAGTCTCATGAAATTTCACTTTTTCCATCTTTGTCCTCATTGTAGATTCTTCTTCTCTGCTCAGAGCAGTTGGCAAGACTATCAGTTGATAGGGGTTATGCAGAGGGAGCTTGTCACTGCTTTTTGATTTTGTTGGGTCGGGGGGAAATGACTTGTTTCATTTGTTTCAGCTGTTCCTTGGCTCTGTAGAGCTCCCTTTCTGGCAGTAGTTTTGCTCTGCTGCTGAGTGTGGCACAGCAGTTTGGTTTAACCTTGTCGTGCTGGTTTCTAACCTGCCTGGGAGGCAGCAGCCCTGGAAGTGTGTGGGCAGCCTCTCCAGCAGGGCCTCTCTGAGCAGCATCCACACATTCCTGCTGCCTCTCCTCCTTTCCATGCCTGAACACCACATCTTCTCCTTGCTTGTCACATTAGGAATTTGTTTGGATTGTGCTTTGTTTTTCTCCTGGAGACTGTTGTCTCTTTGTCCTAATGTAATACATTAAACAAAATATTGTCTGGCTGTCAGTTCCAGGTATTGGTATTCTAGAGTAATGACCACATTATCCCTAATATCTGAGAGAGCAGATATTTGTACAACCAGGGAAGTTTTTTTTTTCTTTTTTTCCTGGGCTGTTTTTTAGGACTAATTAATCATTTCCACCCATTACTTTAATGAAAAAATTAAGCTTTAAACAGCTTTTGTTTATTTGCAGTGACTGGCAAAGCCATTTTATGTATAGTATTCAAAATATTATGCTACCCTCTCCAGTAGATATAGTGTTAAGTAAATAAAAAAATTCATATGCTGACCTGCCATTCTTGACGGTAACGTTGGAAAAAATAAGCAAATACATGTAGACTTACAAATACAGACCCATGTTTTCAGAGGGAAAAGGTGGCAAGCTTAAGAGGAATTACCTGATACAAGGTGCTTGGTGGGTACTTTTCAGTATTGTTACCTATGTAAAACCATCTTTTTTTTGTAGAGTTTTGGATTCCTTATAGAATTTTGAATGTTGAAGTATTATTTTCCATCCTCAATAAATTTTATTCTAGGGCTTGCCTTCTTTTTTCTTTCAAACTCTGACTATTTGATCTGACTTGTTAAGTGAATGCTTTCTTTAAATGCAGCCTTGTAACTTCTTTGATGTCAAATAGTGAAACTTCTGGAAAAGTGCTTCAAGTGGAGAGGTCATTGTTCAGCTGGAACTAAGCTAATTCTTTGTGATCATAAAGATGTGTGGAGTTACTGACTTTCACTGGGTTGTTCCCGAGTCATTTCCCAAATGCACTAAGGCCAGGCTATTTTCCTTTGCTGTTAATTTTATTGTTATTTTTGTGTTGTCTTTTGAAAAGTTTCTGTTATTGCTGTAAGTTGCTTTACTCATAGTAAGTATGTTGTTATGTTGAACTTTTCAAGGGAAATCTGTTAATCTTCAAATTGAAATACAGACTTTGATTTGCTTACAAAAGGGAGAGCAATACACTGAACACTTGAGACATAAATTCAGGTGGTGACTTGAGATTTTTTTGAAAGTTGATTTGGTCTGTGCTTAAAAACAACAGTTTGTTGTTTATGTATTAAAAAATTCTGAAATATGGTACTTGTGCAAATTGAAAAGTTGCCTGCAAGATGAAAATAGATAGAAATTGAAGCTAACAGAGGCTTGCTTACATTACATTACTACAACATTTAAATAAAATTGTGTTGATTCTGTGATGTCCTACTCATTATGGCCTGAACCTTTAAATAGCTAAGAAGACAAATAACTGTTTATTAGAGTAAGTGTTCCCATTTGTGTATATATTATCAAGAAAAGATTCTTGGATCTCAAAAAAAGTTTTAAACAATCATTGTGCAGATCTTGTTATCTTTATCTAAGACTTTTATTTCTCTACTCATAAAATATAATGTAACATGTGCTAGTTGTTTTGGATTCTTGCATTTTTGAGGGTAAATGTTTCCAGCTATGTGTGAGCATCCCTCACCCTGGGAGAGATTTATCATGGGACAAGTTCAAGACTTCTTGTCTTGATTTTCTGCTCACTTGGCTATTTTGTTCTAAATGCTCAAAGCGCAAGGGGCAAATATAAAGGCTGGCTCACTGAATAATCACCTCCAGCTCCTGAAGGAAGTAATTCTGAAGACTAACTGAAACAAGAAAAGGATTTTTGGACTGAGTGAACACTTCAAATAGCCCATAATTCAGAAAGGCTACCTGTGAGGAAGGAGCAGATGTCATGAAAGGGAGGCAGAAAAAACCTGAATGTGCCACTGAGCAGCTGGGAGAATGATGAAATACTAAATTCTACCAAAACATTTGAAGATAGAGCTGTGGTATACCTTAGTGCCATAATGCCTCTATATGTATGCAGCCGTCATAGTAAAAATTATGGATGACCTATTAAAAGTGAGAGAGCTTAGAGAATGCCCAGCAGAAATCCATCTAGAAATTCAGGCACTGAAGAAACCATCATCTGGAAATTGCCTGATCTAAGGGAGATTAAAGAAAAATGTTTGGTTTTTGGTTTTTTTTCAAAGGAATCAAGATTTGTTTTTCTCTCTGCGTCTTCCTGGGCAGGTAGAACAGACTCAGACTCAGACCTAACTGGTCTGTCTCTGAGTGGTTGTTGGCAGCTGCTTTGCCTCTCAGAATCACCTGTAAAGCTCTTTTGTCTCAGTTCACGCTTTTATCGGCATTGAAGACAGTGGGGTCCAGTTGCATCACTGGGGATGGAGCAGCAGCTCAGACAGCTGAGGGCCCTGTGGGTCTGCAAAATCCAATGGTGATGAGACTGGAAGAGAATAATTTGATTTCCCTGGTTTAGTTTCATTTTGAGATCTAGCAACGAGTGGATGGGGGAAGGAGGCTGGGGAGCAGTTACGGTAGAACATGTTACCTGCTTATATCAGAGCATTTCCAGGGGACAGGACACATGAAACCAGGTAGGGCTCATTTTATAACACAGAAAACCCAGTAGCTACAGAGCCATGTAATATTTAAGTGTAATTAATTGGAACTTGAGACAGTGAATAGAAAATAATTTGAGAGAAAAATTTTAAGTATTAAACCATTTATGTGTCTCTATAGTTTACAGCAATATATGATATCCACAGCTGAATGCAATATTTTAATGATTCTCTTCTTTTAGAACAGAATAATACATTGCTGTGGTATTATATTATCAAAATGCAAGACTTTTGAGAGGAAATAGTCTCTTTTGTTTAAAAGATGAGTAAATAGCTACACAAACTGTCATGATGTACAACCTATAAAAACCTGGAACACTGTCCTTACAGTGGTTTTTTTTAGCACCTTCCTTTTTCTATTAGCACACATGAACATAGTAAATTATTAAGAGGATGAACTATGAGAGAAGGGGAGGAAACTGAAAATACTAAATCGTGTTTTCTTTCCTCTAGGCAGTAATGAGAAATGCAGTAAATGGTAAGAAATGAGAGACACTGTAGTCATATAATCAAGGTTCACAAGTCGTCAGCAAACATCTTAAACACATTGATAGATACCTTTCTTTTTCTTCTGAGTTCCCCAGGGTCCCAGTCTCCACCATGCTGCTTGTCATGCTGCAGGTCTCTGTGGGAACAGGAGGGATGGGGGACCCTGGGCCCTGTAGGCTTGGGGCGCTTGGTCAGAGCTACTCTGACCAACACAGGTGAGCATGCAAGGGGTGAGGTGAGACCAGTGAGGAGCCTGCACAACGGGAGCTCCCTCCCAAAGTGACGAAACCCTTTCAGAGCTGCCTGTGACCTGCAGGGGACACTCGGTGACATCCATGTGCTCTGGTGGGAGTGTGGCAGGGCTCAGGCTGGGATCCACTCGGGGACTGCGTGTGGTTCCTGCTCCAAACAATCCAGACTGGCTCTGTGATGTGTAAACCATACAAGCAAACTTGGCTGCAGTTGGAAACTTGTATTAGTTCATGCCTTCATATTTGTCCTGAGAGACTCACTGCAATGTATCCTACATTAAGATTTTCAGCTAAATAATGTTGATAAATACTGTTGGAATTGGTTCAGGGGCAGAATCGGTTGAGCAGTGAACAGTGAAAAGGGAGCCCTGCGCCTTGAACCATGAGGGATAAAACTAAATCAGAGCAATCCCTCAAGTCCCCAGCATGTGAATGGAATTACAGAAATCACAAAACAATATTTTTCAATGTAATTATTTTATTTACTTCCAGAGTACAGATTTCTAAGCAGAACTGAATTTAGAAGAAAAAAAATGTTGCTGTGGAAGCAGAGCTGTATTTTAACTTCCAAGAACAGACATATACTGGTGTTGTGGAAACATAAAGGCTACTTCTATAAAACTAGCTACCACATGAGTATGTAATCTTTGAAGGCTGCATTTACTTTAATTAAAGAGCAAATGATTCACATCCATAATTTTATTTAATGCAGTTTTGATTGCTTTGGGTCATTTATCTTTGGCAATAAGAGTAAAGTTGATCGGCAAAGCCAAGAAGCAACAGGTTTTTTTTTTAGTTTTATCAGCGTGAAAGCTTAGTTATGGGCAACAGATTTAAAAATAATTCCAGGAGGTGGGACTAATCTGGAGTAATTACACAAGTTAAATGGCAATTTAATAAGGTTCAGGTAAATCAAAGAGGAAAAAGTATTTTATTGTCTCACATTATTTAGCAGTTTTTTTCTTGTAATACAGAACTGGAAAGAAACAGGACTCCTCATCTGAATAACTGTGTATTCTCTAAAAAAAGCTCTGCTTTTATATTGCGATGTATTAGTTAACAAAAGCAATCATGCAAAAACAGAGTACATTAATGCAGCCAGATAATTTCTTATTGTGTACAGCTGTACGGGAAACAAATACAAAGTTAATGTTTAAATTTATCAGATATTTTCCATTAACTCTCTATTTAACAAATTATCAGCTACTGTGTGTAATATCCAATCTCCAGAAGTCTTAATGATCATGGATGTGCACAGTAAGAGATTAGCATAAAATTAGCACTGATGCAGCTATTAAAAATCTTGAAAGATTGTGATATCCTGGTACATAAATTGGGCTGCAGAATATATCTGAGCTTTGTCAAAACCCCCAGGCTAGCTGAGTTCAAAAATACTTCTTTTCCCCTGGGGTGCAGTCCCTATGCTCCTTCCCCCTGTTTATTACTTTGTACTAATCTTCAAATTCACAGAATAATTTATAAAGCTGTAGGGGACCTGCTTCCAGCTGATGCATCTGCTAGGATCAAACCTGAGAAAGGAGGCAAGTTGCTGAGTGAGTCTTGGGTTTCTAAGTGTTTTCATTTCCACATTTGCTTTTTTAGCACAATGCTTGGGGTGGGAATTGGGGGGTGTCCTTGGTTTTTTAGGGTTTTGTTGTTGTCGTGTTTGAGTTTACAGTTTGCACTTTCTGGGAAGGGTGCAGCAATTTCACTGTATAACATGTCAGGGTGTCTTTATTATGGCTTCACGTCATCTGGTACTTCCTGTAAATCAATTTTTTTTAATGTAAGAAGCAAATTAACTATTTTGTGATAATGCCCCATTTCCAGTCATTTTCTTTAACTGTGCTGTTCTCAGAGGGTCACACTGAATTGCAGCTTTTTTCCCCTATTTCATTGCTCTACTGAATGCTTCCATTTTTAAGATATCTAACAGGACTCTTAGGGAGCCAAACATATTTTGAAAGAATCTGTTAGCCCTGTAGGGAATATTGTCACTAAAATGAAATATTTCCCACATGAAGCAAACTCTTTAAATAGTCTGAAATTAATTCTGAATCTTTTCAACACCAGAATTTGGGATGATGTGTTTTCTTTCATATTCCTCCTCCATCTCTTCAAACTGGCTTGTTTGTCCCTTTTGGATACAACTTCCTTCTACTTGCAAAGCAGTAATTATCCTAATTACGCTTCAGCATTTAAAGCCATCTTCTGGAAGATGATTTACAAGAATTACATAAGAGATCTATATACAATGACACACTTGCTTGTTTGGCCTGAAGCATTTTATGTTTTCCAGCTTAATCAGAATTCTTATGATGAGTAGAGAAGTTCTAATGAGTTTCTGCATGAGTTTGTGCCTGAAGATGCTTTCAAAATTGTACTTTTTTTCTCTCTGAACAGCTGAAGTAGTAAAGCAATACTTTATTACTGTGACTTGTTCTAAGGTGTTGTGACTATTTGAGATCACAGTTGCCACCAGTGTGTGCAACAGTTTCCACTAACTGAAAAGGTAAAAATGAGCAAAGACTGAGTGGAAGCTAAAAATAGTATCAAGAACAACAGGCAGATTGATACAATCATATTCTCTTTCAAAGTGGAAATTTTAAAGAAAATATGAACACAAGATAATCTGCAAAAACATTGAAGGTTTTCTACCTCAGCTTTTTGATACCTCACAGCTGAAGCTTGGGACATAAATTTCATCCTCTGGGTGGTGGTAGGGGAAACAACAGTGGTTTGGTTTTTTTTTCTAAGAAGACCCTATGGCATTGGTTCTTCTGTCTATTTATTTATCAGATCAGCTGAAAATGTGTGGTAGGGCAAGATATGGCAGTAATTTGATTATGTCCATTTGGAGTTTGCAGTCCTACCCGAAATTAATCTCAACTTTGTTTGGCATTGTTATTTTGGAAAGTTGGCCATTGACACATAGAAAACATGCACAGTAAACTGATATTGCAAGATAACACAGTAATTGAGAGTCATGATTCAGTGAGCTTGAATCCATCCTGAAAAGCCCACAGGAACATGACAATACGCCTGATGGTTTAAATTAGCAGCCTGTTTCCAAAGGCTCCCGTCATAGATAGAATGCTTTCAGTGGAAAATGTTTTCTGAGTAATTTTCTAAGCTCCCAAACTATAATCCCTATAACATTTCTGAGGTGCAGTGCTTACACAGTGCAGTACTAAAAACACAATCTTCAAAAGCTGGTTTTTCTTCACTCTTCAGAAGTCTCACAGGAAAATTGAGAATGTATTCCAATCCCATTTGGCTTACTACATTTCTATATACACTACTAAAAGTATGAGATATCAACATAGAGGGGTTTAATATACATTTAAAATTGATTATAGAATCATCCAGGAGCTTTGCTTCTTGTAGCTTTTGCATCTGCCTCTAAAATAGTGATGGGAATGTGGTTCAGTACAGAAAATCTGGTGGCTTCTTGGGGTAAAACTGCTACAGCAGAAGTGCTTGTAATGACGAGGAAAGTAATTGAGTCATCTACCATAACATATGCTACTTTCTAAATGTTGAGGTTATGATGATGAAGTCTTGTCCTAGACAACATCTAAGATTTTTCTTGGGATGAGACAGGATATGACAAGCTGTTCTATTAGGTGAGATTCCCTGCTCAAAAGTCTTAGTATGAGTTACTGCTAACACAGGGAATGACTTATAAAAAAATTAACGACTGACTGGTGTTTTCTTAAAATATAGCATCAAATATTAAAACTTTCTTGCAGGGCAGGTTTTTTGAACAGGCATTTCAAGTGAATTTAGAAAACTACAAAAATGGTTCAGCTGCTGACC
>VZUA01006824.1:59960-73003 GCA_013401035.1 Horornis vulcanius
GTTGGTTCAGATCCCATTATTCCTGTGACCTTAAGTTGCTGGGTAGGGACACATCAGAAACCTCAATGTGGTAAAATCAGGCTATTGACTAAATTCTACTGCTGGATATCCCCACACCAGGCAAGGATTGTATTAGTACTTCTCTAATTCTATTACTGCCTTTTAATAATAATAATAAAAAATAAAGTCTGCAAAGCAATTGTGGTGTAAATGACCACACAGATTTCACGAACTTCATTTGGACTCACATCTCATGTTTTGAGAGGCAAAATGTAAAATGAGGAGTTCTGTCTATATGCATACTAATGAATACTAAATTGTTTGGGGAAAGAATTAGGTCCTCAGATTAGTGTGCAATGTTGTTTAAGTCAAATATGACCTCAGAAGCTTAGCAACCAAATTATTTTCCAATTCCTTGCTCTTTAGCCTGCTTTGATACTCATGCATAATATTTTCCTAGGTGGGTCAAAGTTTCTTGTATTGTGGGAAAAATAGGCAAAAAGTAATTAATTTTCAGATTATGCTTTTATTTAGGAATGTGGAGACTGAAGGAGATTGCATGACTTAAAGCTCAGCTAGTGGTCAGCATATTAGAAGGTGAAATGTGATACTGACCAAGGCAAAGTTTTGCACATTAAAGTAGTTTCAACTGCCCATAGAGATTACAGGCATGTAATTACCTGTAATCAGGGGGGGAAAAAAAAGCCTTTTGGAAAGGTTAAATAGGTGTATCTTCAAAGTAGAACACCATGGCCAGGAAAGTTCACAACATGTGATAAACCTAGTGAATGGGGCTTTGGAAAATAAATCTGAAAATACTGCAGTTCTGTATTTGGAATCAATTGTCTACCACAGTTTTAAATCTTGTATTCACTTCTGATGAGCTATTCTAAAAATGATACTGCAAAGAAGATAAGGATTGGTGGATTGGTATTCACTGCTGTAGCATATCATTGTATCAAAAGCTTAGCAGGATTCAAGAAAGGATTAAATGTTTCCTCTAAAAATGAGAACACCCATGTTTATGAAAAATAGGGTAAAAATTTTGTTAGAAATATGCCCTGAAGCTGAAGGGCTGAGAAGTCAGACACTGACTAGAAGTAAACAAAAAGCAATTTCTGTTAGGACAGTTTTCCTGCTGTAGGGTTTCCATTGCATTTGCTGGAGCTGCAGTGCTGGGAAGCAGCATTGTGCACAAAATATAAGGGTTGTTTAGCAGAGCACAGGGGCTCTGTAGCTCTCTCCAGTGTATGAGAGATGTACACGTGACAGAATTAATTGTGATGAGAAATACACTGCCCTGACTGCAGATATTACATGTTTACATTTTAAAACAGCCAAATGGAAGCTTGAATTTTTCATGGAAGAGATTATCAACCCAATCTGAGGAACTCATGAAGGAGCTCACATTTCCCAGTGGGAAATTCCCACATTTCTCATGTGGGAGCTCACATTTCCAGTTTTGAGGTCTCTTGCTGAGGGTATCAGTACACTACAGCTGGACAGAAACTTTAGCAAACAAAATTCAACAAAAAGTAGTTCAATAGTGAAATCACACAGCCCAGATCCCAGTGAGATTTTTTTTTTAATTGCATCTTTCATTTCTGTAAAGTTTTTTTCCAGAAAAATCTTTCCCCTTGTTTCTGTATTTTCAGACTATTTTTATTTTTCTTGGATTTAAGTGTTTATATTTATACAATATACGGGATTTTAATTCAGCAGCAAAACTTTAGCTGCATATGGCTACTAAAAGTAGGAAAGAAATTGCACCAGTGAACAGACTATTTCTGCTGGAGACTGTGTGCACTCATTGATGACTGAGCCTCAAAGAGAAAGTGGAGATACTTTATTTACTTACACTTTTCCTGTTTTCTTTCTGTGACAAACTACCTGTATTAAAGATTTTATCACTTAGCATTGCATATGAAGGCAGTGTGATTGCCTAAATCATATTTTATAGTGGTTTTGTTCATCGTATTCATTCTAATTCAGTGAAACCCTGTTTTTTGCTGAATTAGCTTTCCTGGAAACAATAAGCAATACTTCCTGTCAATCACCTGGCAGGAGGTGTTTCCAAGAGCGCTGATTAAGCAAGATGTGGAACTAGAGCCTATAGGAATCACTTTAAAAAAGCCCCAACTTAATAAGAACATTTTATGGAAATTCTTTTGGTGGGTTTGGTAACCTGAAGCGTGAACACTAAGGATGGTAATGCTTGAAAGCATAAGAGAAATAAGATAGGAAAGGAGAGAGTCAATTTAATTTTTCTCTTCAATTTACTGTTACCTTGTACAAGTGTTTTTGAGTCAAAAATTGAAATATACTATTTCCTGTAGAAAGCTGTTATGGATTTATGTTGCTGCTTTTTTATTAGCAATATTGTCATTTTTCTGGAAGTCTGTCAGCATCCTGATAACATCACAGGTTGACGCCTTACCAGAAATCAATGATGCGGAATTTTTGTAACTTATTTTATTATGCAAATATACAAGCCATGGAAAAAGAGGCAGCTTCAAATGCTGCACAGACACTCCTGTATTCCCAACATCCAGTTCCTAGGAATTGTTTCTAAATATAGAGCATAACACAGAGAAAATTTCTCTATCTACCACCAATTTTACATTAAGAATAATAATTAACAAAAAACCAAACATGTAAACAAAACCAGCCATTTGTCCTTGTAGATTCTAAAACCTCACACTGTCAGAGAACTCATTGACCTGTGCATAATTGCACATTTTTAATCCCTTAAGACCAAGATTATGCTCAATGTGATATTAAATAAGGACAGCTGTATGGAGCCCTGCTAGAAAATTGCATCTAAATTATTCAGTATTGTAGCCATGCTTATTTTCTTTCAAAGAGACAGGTAAGATCCTGATTATACAAACTTCTTAGTGCTTTATGCCAACTGCCTTTACCTCCTTACCTTTACAACCTATCCACATGTTTCTGTGTTGCCCTCAAATTACACTCAGACATAAACCCACAATAAAGTATTTTATCAGTCATATTTTGTCTCTGTGCCATGGCTGCTCAAATAGTTGGAAGTGTTGCTCAGTGTTGGCATGGGTCTCTAATCCAGAAAGCAGTTGAAGGGAGCCCAAACCAAGAGTTCCCAGGGTTGGAAGGGAGCTCATGTCTGTGCCAGGAGCAGGAACAGGGCCCTCCTTGTGGCCAGCTCAGGCTGGTGCTGAAACCTCTCAGAGGCAGAAGGCAGAAATGTAGTTATCACAATTTGCAACAGGCAAAGGCCACTGGCACAGTAACTAAGAGACAAAACCTTTTCCGCAATTTCTCATTCTCAGCAATCAGAAGGGTTTGATTTCATGAGTTGGGAAGCTGGAGCTGATGAGACTGAATTTCTTGGGAGTAAGTAAACCAAGAACTTGTCATAATCACAGAAGAGTTTGGGTTGGAAGAGACGTTACAGGTTGCCTAGTTCAACCCCCTGCCTTGGGCAGAGATAGCTTTCACTAGGACAGGTTCCTCAAAACCCCATCCCACCTGGTCTTCAATGTTTCCAGGGATGGGACAGCCACAGTTCCTCTGGGCAACTTGTTCCAGTGCCTTACCACCTTCACAGTAAATTGGAATTCCTAATATGTATTCTGTACCTGCCCTTTGTCAATTTAACGTCCCCCAGCTTGCTGGCCATGCTTCTTGGGATGCAGTCCAGGACACGTTTGGCTCTCTGGCCTGTGGGTGCACGTTGCCAGGTTGTGTTGAGCTTCTTGTCCACCACCACCCCGTGTCCTTCTTATTCCGGGGGCTGCCCTCAACCCGTCCTCCCCCCAGGCTGTATCTGTGCTCGGGACTGCCCCAACCCAGGCATATATAATGTATACTACATTTATATTTCTTCAGCAGTTTAATGGAGTGTGTTTTCAGCATCATGCTGAAGTGACATATTTTAGAAGTAAAAATGCTCGGCTTTTTGAGGCTTGGGAAATTGTGTGGTGAGGGATTTTTTAAAGCCCAAAAGCTTGGAAAATACTAAATTTCTGAAAGTTTTATTTGGACATCTAAAGCTTCTACTAAGTAGAGCCTTTGATAGCCAGGAAGGTCAGTGCTATGGAACAGGTCTGTGTTCAGCACACCTGCACCTGACTGAGGAGGGGCTTGGTGCCTGAGGTGCTGAGAATCTCTGGGTTTTAAAATGCTCATTTCTGGAGCATAGTGTAGCAGACTTCCAGACAGTGCAAATCCACAGGCCACAGCCCCACCTGCTATTCATTCAAGGTGTAATTAATGAGAGTTTGGAAAATCAGCAGTGTAAGAGATTTCAATATTAGATAATGGTGTACTACCTGTCTATGAAATCAGAGGAAACAAGGAGCATCTTTTGATGAATAAACATCTGAGGCTTTCATCTTCTGCCCTTCTTACAAGGCTAATGCCTTTTCCAGGTTTAAATTTGCAGTATCAAATAAGTTGCAATTGCTAGAAATTCAGGCTGTTAAAAAAGTATTCAATTAAATCTTGTAAAATTGTTAGAATGAACAATATTTTTTTAAAAATTGCTTATATGTAATGACTGCATTATTTACTCTTGCACAGGGAGACTTACTCTTCCCATAGATCAATCATCTCTTTCTGTTTCCTTGGAGGAGAAGAATAATGGCTGCTTTGGGTTTTTTGTGGAAAAATCAGAAAGGTTTCTCACTCCTTGGGTGAAGAAGAACTGCTGCCAGGTTTGTGATAGATTTGGCCTTAAATGGATAAGGACCCTTGGCTTTTTATTGGGAACTGAGGGAGCCCAGAATTAGCCTCCAAACCAGGTCCTGATACTGAGTGATAGATGATTCTGCCAGAAGTGCCTGCAGCTTCTCCTATCCTTTCCCTGCACTGACAGAGAGAACATTAATTTTCTGTAAGTGTGTTGCTGCAAATATGACTTTAATATAATTCTCAGATGTTTGAGTAAAACCCTAATGTCTTCCAATAATTCTCTTCTATAATCCTGTGTCACTGATGATTGTAGACAGTGACAAATGCCAGATCATGCCTGATGGTTGTCTCCTGCCTCCAGTTACCTTACTGGTTTGGATAATGTAATATTCTTTGTTAGGCTGTTCTAAGTTCATAATCCTTCATAGAACAGCAGTGCAGGGGCTTGATGGATGGGTGAGTGCACCAGCAGATCCAGAGAGCTGCAAACCACCAGGGAAGCAGGAGCAGGAGCTGGAGGCAGTGCCCATTGCAGCTGAAGATACAAATGAAGGTGTGCTTGTGGCTTAAATGGGGGCGGGCTTCCCCCAAGCCATTACTTTGCAGAAGCCAATAGTTTGGGTTTTTTCCCATTCCTTTCCTGTTTGCTTGCTTACTACACAGATATACTGCTGCAACATAGGCTTAATTTCCTTTATTTCCACTTCCCATCACTGAAATCCAAGTCATGAACCCTCAGTATCCAAAGCTGCCCTTGCATTTCTCCTTCCTGTGTTTCAACCTGTGCTTTGTCTGCCTTTTACTCTGTAGCTGGCAAAGGAAACATAGATGAGGGCAGAGTTACAGTGAGGAAGTTTATCTGCTGTGATTATTCTACTTTGTCTAGCATCCCTGCTGAAGAAAAAGACTCAAAAGTGCTGCATTTGTGGCATTAAATGGTGTCCTAGATACCAAGAGAGTGCTCATGTAGTCTCTGATTAGTCTCTAGCAGTATAATTGAATTTGGATTTGCAGGAAATTTTGAAGGTTTTCAGGAATTGTAGTTGGCATGAAATTACTTTGAACATTAGGGATACAAGCAAGTGCATCTGACCATTTGCCATTATAAAAAGCCTCTATAAGCAGTATAGCATCAGAGAGGCACTGTGTTGTGAGGAAACATTAAGAGGAACAGATTTTCAAATGCAATTGCCACTAATTTCTTAGCTAGTGGGCAGAAAAATCACTGGAACTAAATTTCTATGCGATCATACTTAAATTTTGAAGTCAGCAGCCACTGTGATCTTATTACTTCAGAGAATTTAATAGCAAATGCTGTTTTGATTTTTAACCAAAGAAAATGTATTTGAATTAATAAGGAATGCAGTGCATTTTACTGTCTGTGAAGAGGGGAAAAAACACTGTTTACTTACTGGCTTGTGAAGATTTGCTGCATTTCCCTAATTATTGAAATGGTTTTGCTCTTGACCTCTATAAATCTCTGACTCTTCTGTATGTAGAAATTTTGTTGGGGGATGTTGATTGATTGATTGGGTTGGTTTGTTGGTTTTTTAGGGTTTGTTTGTTTGTTTTTATTTTGAAGAGTATCCACTGCCTCTGCCAAAGTCCATTCAACCTGATTTTAAGTGGAGATTGTTCTTGGCTGGATAGGCTTTTTCCCTTTTCATCCTCTCATAGCTGTGTGATAAGAGAGACAAGAGGGGAAGTGTCTTGTCCAGTGGGCCAAAGGTCTGGAAGACAGCAGGAAAAGTTGGGAAGCGTTGTTGCCAAACTCAGGAGTGGCTTCCTACTGAAATTGCTTTTAGTCTTTGCTGCAACCTTTTCCAGGGTTGCTTTTTATGCACCTCTCTTTACACCAGATTAGCTGTGAGGGAGGGGGTTCAGACCAATATTGCCACCAAGGGCATGGCTGTGGTGCAAGAGCAGGGGATAACAGAATACACAGAGGCCAGATTTGCTCTAAAGATACTAAAGCTGAGAGTGGAGTTCACGTTGTTTCTTTTGTATCAATGGCAATCTCTCTTGCTGTCTCTCTCTCCCTTCCTCTCACCCCCAACCCTGGGGAGTCAAAAGGGGATTTACTGGCCCTGGCCAGCAGAAGTCAGAGCAGCTGTGAGGATTGAAAGGTGTCACAGTGCTTTGCACTGGTTCAGAATGCAGTAAAGACTGCAGTTCATTAAGAAAGTGAGTGATTAGAAAAAGACAGATGATCAACTTTCTAGTAAGGAAGGAGTGTTTTCTTACTATAGCTAGGCACTGACAAAAGAGGATGATGTCATTATTTTCAAGAATTCCTGTGAATATTTTAAGCTTTATGGCTTTGTACTTCAGTAATAGATGGGGGCTCTTTTCTAGCTAACACTGGCTTTTTTCATTGGAAACAGTAGAATTGAAGCTGGGTTTGTATTTATCTAAAAGGGCAATGTCTTTTTGTTTTGGTCTTGTGAAATTTGTCTTACCACTGCATTTGTTGTACCACAGTGTCATGAGATTAAAGAAGTCCATCACCTTGATCTTTACTGTTATTCTAACAGTCTTGATATCTCTGATTGCTTTATAGACACTGTTTTCTTGGCATAGGGCTGCTCCCAGAAAAATGGAATAAAATGGAACAATATGCCATTGTTGAATATGGGTTTCAATCCCATAGTTTCCATGAGCTGGCAAATAATAACCCTTTGCAAACTGAGATGCCTAATTCAACTCAAAACACATCTGTAGAATTGGCACTTTCTGTGTTAAGGACTGCAGCTGATAATCTTCTGCAAGACAATCCTGGTGACTTGTATGAGTGTGTGAGCTAATGCTGGCACTATTCTTCTGCTGAACAGTGTCATTTTATGCATGTAGTCCTATTGCTTTTATTTGAATGGTTTGATGAATAAGGCAGGGAAAGAGCTTTCTTCAGAAGGACTAAGATGGCAGCGTCAAGAACAAGGATTAAGCAATGCTGCTTCAGGGAGGAGCATTAGACCTTAATATTTGTGTTATTGCCGCTGAGATTAGTATCTTAGGCTGAATTCTCAAAGGTTTGCAAAGGGTTTAACCACACATGCCATTCAAATCAAGGGGAGTCACGGAGCTAAAACCCCATGTAATGTTTCATGAATGTATCTCCTGGGTGTTAATTTCATCATCTAAAATATATAGCATAATGGATAGTTGCTGCATGAATACAAAGTTTTAAGTCCCTCTAGGGGCTCTGCTAACAGCACAAACCATGAGAGTGTATCTGAGTTGTTTATGAACATAAGCAGAGTCCCAAGAGTGAGACACAGCTATAAATTCACTGCAGTCTGTGCCTATCTATTGTTATTTGTAATAACTAAGAGAGCAGTTTTCCTCTAAAACGACTTCCTTTAAGAGCTTTAACTGAGAAGCTCTGCTTGAAAATCAGTCCTGATAGTTGAAGAGCTTTGCTGGAGAAAAGACTCCATTTTCTTTATCAGTGTTTGTGTATTTTATCACACTTTCATTTTGTACTTAACATGGTTATTTAGTCAATTCATGTGACTGTGTCATTGCAAATGACTTTAAGAATGCATTTTATTTACTGAACCTTATTTGATAACAGTCTATTAAGACAATTATATGTTTCATTAAAATGTGGTATTAACACACAAGGTAGAGGGACGTTCTTAAAAAACTTCTTTACACAACTCAAATGCTGTGTTGGATGGTTTTTTGCTAAGAAAGAAAAAATGAAAAGCTTGATGAACTGTTGGAGTGTTCAGTTCATCCCTTTTTCCAACACCAAATCCAGGTTAGGCCCAGTCAAAGCAAAGGTACAATGTAATGGGAAGGAGAAATTTAGTTTTCAACCTTAGCATTTACCTCAGCATATTTCTGACAAGTGTTTTTATGAACACAGAATTTTATGTAAGATCTAGGTTTTATTAAAATGGTCAAATTGCTGTAGCTGTCATTAGAGTGGCTTAAATGGTAGCATATTGTTACTTTGGGTTGTTATATTTATATATTTAAAAAATATGTCTTTACTTAAACAGTATGCTTGGGTTCTGTTTAAATTCTCATAATGCTGGCTGACCTGTGCAGATATGGTTTACTTTGGGGCTGTGGAGGGGGCAGCAGTAACCGCCTCAGTGAATAATCAGATTGAAAAGTTAGGAAAACAAGGACTCTTAGCAAATAAAGCTGATAATACTTGTGACAACACTGGTATCTTGAGTCCCTCAGAGTGAAAACCAGAGGAAATTTCACACATTGCTTCTGTACTTGATAAGAAAAAGGCTCAGATCATTATTCTTGTCCTGTAATTTTTGGCTGCAACCTAGAATAATTTACAGCTTCTTGCATTTGACATATTTTGGGGATTTAAAGTACTGGTGGAAGATTTTGCTTGGTGCATATAGGACACTGTGGACACAGTCTTGTCCAGCACAACTCTTCTGATGAACCGTTTGGAGCAGCAGGGATTGTTCTCTTGCTCGTTCTGGACCTGTTTTGTTTGGGTTTGCTTTGTTGTTTCCTTTGCTGCCAGAGGTCTGATGATACCTGCCTGCTCCCTGCCCCTGCTGTGTGGGGCTGTTTCACCTGAGGAACCTGCAAAAGAAAATGGGCAGAGTAAATTCCCACAGTATACTTAGTGAAATGAAAAGCAAACAAACAAAAAGCCTTGGGAAACAGAAGCAAGAAACCCAAACCCACTAAGCTCAAAGAATTTTTTGAGTTTAAGTGGGATCATACTGGGGTTTTTTAACAAAGAAATATAGCCATCAAGGCCCTGTCATCAAAAGAGGTGAGGCTTTAAATTCATTCTAGGTCAGCAGCAATAGGAAATTTTTGCGGTTTAGAATAGATTTGATTATGTCTGGACTCATGCTTCATCAAATTTCAGTTTTTGGTAAAATGCATTTCTGCTGTAACTCTAGAAATTAATTATGACTTCGTGAATTTGCTGGCTATCAAAACAAACTTTCTGTTCCTCAGAAGCAGCATAGTAGGAAAAATAATTATAAATGCTTCTTTTCTTGTTTCCTGGGAGTTTGTCTTGAAAACAATGGAACCCTTTCCAGTTCATCTCCCTGTTGCTACTTAAATAAATGTTATTCTGTTGAAATATGCAAGTGGCCCTAAAACATAATTGTTAAAAAGCTTAGTTTGGACTGCTGTTTTAAGTTTGAGGGACGGGGATTTTCCTAAAACAGCTTCTGTGCCAACACCACAGTTGAGATGATGATGTTGGTAGCAGCTCTTCTAAGCCATTTACCTGACTCTGCACATAGTGGTTCCTTTTTTGTCCTCCTCTGAAGAACAGGGTATAAAAAAAGTATAAAAACAGTAATTGATAAGGACATATGTACACATTGCAGTCAAAAATACATGCAGCAAAGTTTCATATCTACAGAGAGTTTCAGACTGTATAGAAAATCAGTAAAGTGAAAAATGTGGCAGGTTTTTCCTTTAGCTTTTCAGGCCAGAATCCTCCTCTGCAAATCCAAGTGCCCAAGCAGCCAGGACAGGAGCTGTTCTTTGTATCTTGGCTCAGTCTTGCCTAGGATCTTGCTTTTAGAAAATTGTTATTGAAAGGAGGCAGCTCAGACCATTCTATCACTAAAGATGCAGTCAGGAAAAAACATTCAAGGCAACTGAAGTTTTCCCGTTCACTTCAGTGCTTGTTAGTTTGGGCTGCATGCACTTGGCACATTGCCTTTATCAAACCCCAAAGGTAAGTAAATATCCTGAACTTCTAGAAACCACAGAATCTTTCGAAAGTATTACTTCTTTTCAGCTATGCAGTATTTCTGCATTCTTAATGCTCTATTACTGTGTCCTTACCTGCTGGCTCTTGTACAGGAAGCCTTCAGTGGAGGCCACCATCATATTTTTAAAATACACATCTCTTGAAAATCTCCTCCAGTGAAGTTAAGCTCCCTCATTCCTATGAACGATATGTGATACTAGCAAATATTTGTGTGTAATGATCTGTTACAATACCAAATTAGTCAAAAAGCAAAGTTATGGTTGTTTTTCTCAGTAGCCTGTGTTAGGATGGAAGCTGAGCATTTCACAAGAGCACCAGGAAGGGTGCAGTGTCTCTGATCCTGAAAGCAGCAGCAGCAGTGGCTGCCAGGACCCTCCCTGGGTGCAGGTGCCCACCCTGCAGCCACCACAGGATGAGTGACCAGGGCTGCAGCAGGAGTTCCAAGGGAAGCACCATTTGCCCAACCTGTGCCTGGGCTGTTCAGTGTGGAATGGG
Source organism: Horornis vulcanius (assembly GCA_013401035.1). Classification (NCBI taxonomy): domain Eukaryota; kingdom Metazoa; phylum Chordata; class Aves; order Passeriformes; family Scotocercidae; genus Horornis; species Horornis vulcanius. Next base: position 70,852 of record VZUA01006824.1, read on the forward strand.
GTTCAGTTGTATTTTGTTCTTCTATGTAATAATGAAAAGCAGTTTTGTGTTTCTTTTTTTCAAACAAAAAAAATACTTCAGTATCTCCAGGATGTGAGGGAGGAAGTGCCTGCTCTGTTCTATGAACTTCTGTGAAGTTTGGGAGCTGGGCAAAGTAAATAAATTGGATCCTTGGGTTGATGAGTGTGAGACCTGTGAAACCAAACATATGCAAGTGATGTGTGACACTAATTTCATCTCTAAACCATTGCACTCAGATTTACTTCTTTTAATTTAGGCCATTAGCACAGTGAGAAAGGTTAAGCTGACTATTATGAATAGCAGCTCTCAAGAGCATGTGTTCCAAAGGCTATTCGAATGTCCACAAAATGTGGTTTAAAAGAGCCAATTCATAAAATATTATTTGGTCTGTTTCCATGGGATTCTTGAAGTATTTCCCACTGATAACCATTCTTTGTTTACAGTTTCTAAGACAGTTTTCACTCTCTTGGAGTTCTTCCACAGTCTTCTGTGCTTGTATTTTTAAATAAGTCCTGTCCCATTTCCCCTGCAGCTCCCTGCAGGGAAAGTTTGCATCTCTCAGCATACAGTGACTTTCGACCTTAAAAAAAGTAAAAATCAATTCTGATTATTTTTAAATGCTTTTTAAAAAAAAAAAAAAAAATTGATGGCTATCGCGTGATAACCTTTGTTTTGCACAAACAATTTTGCACAAATTGTTCAGTAGATTATTGAAAGCTTCAAATAGTATTCAGTACAATGACAGTACAGTGATTGGTGTGAAGCAAGAAATGAGATTGTACAGCAGAACTAAAGAGTAGTGGAGCACTTGCCAATATTCACTCTTTTGGTTCATCACACTTAGAAAAAAATATTATCTGCTCTAGTGCTCATTTCTTTCACATGAGACTAAAATCTTAAAGAAGGTAAATAACTGTGGGGTTTGCTTTGTCTAAACCAGACAGCAGTGCACAACACTGATAATGTTAGCAAAGCTAGAACCTAAATGGATATATAGACAAATGACAGAAAGGGGATTTTTTGGGGGAACTATATCTGAGCCTGGGAGCTGATTTCTGCAAGAGGAACTTGTTTTGGAAGTCTGAGGTATTTCTGTGATTTTGTAACTGACTGAATAGGAAAGTTACATTTGAGGAAAATTATAGGTTTAATCCAGCAGTATGTAAATAATGATTTATAGCATTCTATGGTCTCTCTGAAGTGATTTTTTTTAAATCTCCTCTTATACAATCTTTTAAATGTAAAGAATATATCTAATATGCAACTATACCTTGAACATAAAATATGCAAAAGAACACACATCTAAAAATTATATTTTCTAAAGATGTTCCCTGCATTTTTTTTCTTAACTTTTACCAAAAAAGACACAGAAAGATTTACTCCAAATATGTTATTTTGTGCCTAAATTCTGACTATTAGGACATAATGTTATTTACCCAGGAGATATCTTGTATGGTTGTCATCTGATATAAAGGCAGATAGCAGTTATAGTTAGAAATGGCTGCCTGCCATTCTGCTTAAAAGAAGAACTTGTGTGATTTTTCTAAAGGGCTTAAAATCCACATTGAACAAACCTCTAAGGCTGGCAGCAACAGTGTAGGAAAGAGAAACCAAGTAGGTTTATTTAAGAGTTTAATCTGCCCAAAATGTGTGTGTCCAATTGTCCATCCCCTTGGAATGAAAAGGCTCAGAAAGCAGGTTCTGAATTCATTCCCAGTTTATCATCAAGATTCTGCACATCCCTTAAAACCTATTTAAGCTAAGAAATAGCAGGAATGAAAGCAAAGTTTGAACTGATTACAGATGGCAAAGGTTTAGATTTTCCCATGTAGAGTACCTGAGCACTCTTCTTTCATGCAGAAATAATCTCAAACATGTGTAAGATGTGATAAAGAGTGAGTTTGTGATAAGGTAGACGTTTGGAGAGAACAAAATCTTGAGATTTCTAATATTAATATGAGTAAAGAATTAAGTTTCCTTTGCAATATCTATTGATTTTAAGATTTACTGCACTCTCTTTTCCCTTCCCTAGTTCTTCTGGAACAAAAGGAAAATAATTTTTTGTCAGTGATTGTTTTCCCACATTGAACAGTATCTCACTCTGTGAAGTTGTCATATTGAAATTAGAATC
>VZUA01006824.1:86264-104485 GCA_013401035.1 Horornis vulcanius
CACTGTTGATTTTCAAGCCGCTTCTGCTGCTCGTGTAGCACAGAGACTGAAATGCTGGATCTCAGTCTGAAAACACAAGGCAACTTCTCTCCTTGTAGAAGTCAGCATTGTCCATGTTAAGGCATGGCAAAAGTGCAGTATTAGATAAGCATTTGCTTTGAGTTCACTAGAGCTCCAGAGGCTATGATCAATTATTACTTACTGTTTTTAAAGCAGATTCCTCAGGAATCTTGTCCTCTCAGCATTTGTGCCTGTGCAGTGCTAGCTGCTTTTATGATTGTTTACCTGGAGTGAAAGGAGATTAGAAGCTCTCAGCAGGCACTTGTACAGTGTTCTTCAGTGCCTTCACTTTTTGTAAGTGGGATCTGAAGCTGGAATCTATCACTTTCCCATGTTAATATTTCACTCTCTTCAGGGGAGGAGGAATGTGTTTCCCAGTTTTGCGTTGACAGCACTAATATATATCAAACATTTAAATTAAATATGTTGAAGCAGTCCTGTGCCTTTGTCTTATGGCTGATGACAAGCTTTTGGCTCATCACCACGTCCATTTTACAAAATGAGACCTATTACTTCCAGGAACAGGAATCTCAGGAAGTTTGATAGCCAGCTTACTTGCACTAGTGTGTTTGCTGCCCGCCAGCAACTGCTTGGGCATAATTCAGTGTAATAGGAAGATGGCAGAGAACCTCAGCAGAAGCTGTGCTCCTCTTTGCAGAGTGATGCCACAGTAGTACAAAGTGAGACAGTGAGACATAAGCAAAATGCCTTGCTTGTTTTAAGCAAGCCAACAGAGTAAATTAAAATTATAAGGAATTTTATATAATTTCTTTCAAATTATTTGATACCTTTACAATATATTAAAGATTTCCTAAGGAAAACTGCATAATTTCTAATAGGTGTAAACCTTCTTATCAAATTTTCTTACTCTGTTTTAATTTTCCATGATGGTTCATCCACACTACTTAAAGAGCAAATCAAAAACTGCTGTTGTGATTTTAAATTCCTTTCAAATGCAGTTAGAAAGGTAGATTTTTCTTTAATGCTAAAAGATGGCAATTATCTTGAAATGAGGTTCAGACAAAATCTTGCTGATGATTACAAAGATCACGCTGCATTTTAATGCGAGCATAAAGTAAGCATATTGGAACTTTTGGGGTTTTTACTTATATATTAAACATACTAAATCTTTGGGGTTTTTAAAGATGGGCAGTTTTCATTTTTAAGTTTTTTTCTTGTTAGAGGCAGTATAAGTCTTAAATATTTATTTTAGACATCAACCTGGATATGTGTGAGATACATATCACACCAGAAGGGTTTGTCATACATCAGTATAGTGATGAAACAAAAGTGCTGGATTTTCCTTATTCACTCTATAGTATTTATTTTCTATATTGAATATTATTATAGTCTTACCTGTTCTAACACCAAGGACTTGTCTGCCAGGGATGGCTCTGTGGAATAGGTGTGAGCACAGCCATTTCCCAGCTGAATGCTCTTGAACCTGCTGAGCTGCTGTGTGTGAAGGGGATTTACTGTACACAGGGATTTTCATGCAGGTTGGTAATTTTCAGTGCATGAAAAAATTATTCATTCTCCATTAGCTGTTCACTACCTATTAAAGCCATACTCTGGACTGGTTTTAACTATTTATATTACAGCAGTTCACAGATTTATCTAAATTAACCAGGTAACAGTGTAAGATTGTAGTAAAATACAACCCTAACTCATAATCCCATAGAAGGTAAATGAGTTGTAAATATAGACAGAGACACCAAATGAATTGTTCACAGCTGTATTGAAAGCATATGAAGTGTCCAGTAATAGGATTTTGGATTCCTGTAATACAGGAATGTAGTGCTTGTGGGCAGGCTGCTCTTTGCCCTCTGTGCAGACAGCACAGCCTTGGCTTGTGTTGTGTACCCACAGTTCTTTCACCAGCCTTGTGAAAGCGTCTGTCTGCATTTCTGTCTCTCCTTCTACCCTCATGACCTATGAACCAATGGGCCAATTGCAGGGACAAGAAGCAAAAGAAGTGGAGCACTTTGGACAAGTTAGTTCTTCAGATGGGTAAAAGAGACATGAAATGAAAAGCTATGGAAGGAATTCCTACTCAAAAGACAGGTCTCTGTTTCATAAGATTTATGCCCTGTCTTATGGGAGAGATCAATCAGCAGTTCCACCTTACCAGGCAGATAAAAGCTGTAGACACAAATCTGCAGAAAACCAGATTGCCCTAGATGAAATGCTGAAAACTTCTCTTCATTTTTAAGCAAACTCCACGTGTTTATTATGGACTTCTTATTTCAGCCAGATCCTTATGCAGTAGCTGAAAGGAAACCTGGCCAAAGATGTATTCCAGATGATGCAGGTCCAACTCTTCCTTTTGCTGGGAAAGTGACCAGGGCACTAGTTGTGTCATAATGTTGCATGTAAGAAGTCAAAGTTTCATCCTTTGGAGTTCATGAGAACTCCAAGAGGAGAAACATGGAAACATGTAGCATGCAACAAGGAGGAAAAGGGAATATGGACATACTTAAAAAAATTACTCAAAACCAGGTAACCCACCCAAAGTGACCTGTTCTGCAGCCCCTGTTTTAAAAAAATATATCTCTTTCTAGAACAGAGCTGCTGTTTCATGGTCCTACAGAGAGAAAAGATACCTGTGATGAGGATATATTGAACGCTGCTCATTTCTGTGCTGGGACAAAATCTCACCACCATGCTGAAGTGCACTGGAGTTGAAGGAAAATTTTCCAGGGAAGTATCTGTCACATAATTTAGAGACCTATAAAATGGAACTGCTCAGTAAAGTAACCAAGGAGTCTCTTAATGCCCAACTTGTGTTCCTGTATTCATTTTTTCCAGTTTCTGTCTTAATCTAGTTAAGTGAATATCCCAAAGAACTATTTTACTCACTAACAGAAGTAATATTAATAGGGAAAATGCATGTGACTAAGCAGGTAATAAAAACATGGACTCTAGAGAAACTTCTTCCAGACAACCATCTAAATTATCATTAACACTTCCACCATTTCTGTTTTTAGTATTTGTCACGAAAGGCTTCATCATCATATAATTGTGTTAAAATTATTTATTTTTATCCTCTGCTGTTATTTGCAATTAAATTCTAAAGAGAACAGACGTTACTGTTCAAGGGCTGAGTGCTAATCTTGTATTTAAAAGGGCTTTTTTTCCTTGGCAATTTAAGTAAGCTCAGCCAGACATAGGACGCTGTAAAATTTCCAGAGCATCCACTCTATGCCATAGTTTTTTATATAACTCTGATTTTATGGGTTTTAAACTTAGAAATTATGTGGTTTACATCAAGGAAATTGCACAATTCAGGAGGATACAGAATACTAGAAAGAACCTACTGATACAACAAGTTTGCTAAATGTTGAGGAAAGATGTGTTTCTGTATCTGGTTGATTTGTCAGTCCCTTGTATTGGTCTTTCTAATCTCTAAATCTAAACTTTTAGTAGTCATAGCAGTGCAATATTTCCAGCCTGGCTGCAATATGCATCGCATCATGGTATATGTGTCTTCCACAGTCAGGTCAGGATCAGTTTATGAGTATATTACTTCAGCCTTCTCTTTTGTCTCCTGTAGAGGCACTCTGCTATTATATCTGTGGCCATCCATAATTACGTAGGCCGCTGTTTCTAGTTCAGTTGAAGTATCATTAGCAGGTATTCTAGAAGTGCCTAAAAAGAAGATCCAATCTTTCCTGCAGCCTCTTTGCAGTTACAGATTTTCATCTAACGTGAACCTGAGTGAAAAATTTTGAGAGTAATTGCTGCTAAGAAAGGATTTTTGTGATCCCTCTGTTTCTAACCAACTTAGATCTGCTAATTTTAGAAGCATTACATGGTATTTGTGTCTGTCTCTTTCTTGAGGCTTTGGCTCTGCAGGGAGTTACTCAACAACAACAATTTCTGCATGCTGATTGCAATCTAAACATTTTGGTTAACTTAGGACATCTCTGAAAGAGTAGGATCAGGCCATAGGTATCATTTATGGAAGAGGAGGAGACAGTGTACCATCTTTTATTCTCGGCAGGAGAAAAAGGGTAGCCTTGTAGCTTAGAAATTTTTCTGCACATTAAGACTTCAGCTTCTAATTCTATGACTGTTTAAGTGTTTTGTACAAAAAACAAGTGCCTTTCAGAGAACAGCTGGAGGGGAAAAAAGTTCATGCCTCTGTATTATCCTAACATGATGTTTGAGCTTGTGTCTAGACTCTGCCCTGAGTTGGGAAAGAAGGGATTTTTCACATGGATTTTCTCCATCAAGCATGATTGACGTGAGTACCAGCTTAAAAAAATAATGCATCCAATATTATGAGAGGCACCTCTGCTGTCATGGGAGGCTAAAAAAGCTTGCCTGAGAAGTCCCACTCTGCCCCATGAGCAGTGCAAGGACATTCTGCACCATTGCCAGAGATGTGTTTTCAGTTCTCTGGACTGATCCATACCGGGACAATCCCAGCACAAGTGGAACACTCTGCAGGCTGTATTAGTTGCTCCGAGCTTGCTTTTGCTCCTCAAAGTGCAGACTGTCAGGCCTGCTGGCTGCCAGTGGGACACTGAGAGCTGATGGCATGTTCACAGCTCGGAGCTGTGCAGACCTTCTGCTGTGCCTGCTCAGCCCAGCTGCAGGGCAGCGCTCTGTTTTGAAGGGACGCATGAGTTTTCATGTTGAAACTCAGCTGGTGTCTCTCCTTGGTACAAATATTTATTGTTACTAATGTTGCCAATACTTATTATGGATATTTTTATTTCATTCATGTACATAATTGTAAGTTGCTAATGTAGAAATGAAAGCTGATAAAGCCCTCAGATGAACGTATTTAGGTTGCAAGCAAACTTTTTTTCATTCTGAGGAGGTGAGAGCTGCAGTTATCCAGTTGTTTCAGAAGCGATGCCAGATCCCTAGATAATGTCTGCCCACAAGAAATGTGAGATACATCTGAGCAGGATAACAACAAAGTGCAGCAGAGATAAAGAATTGACGTTGTTTGAAAGGCATATCCAGTATCATTTTCTAAAAGACTAGATAACATTAGCTTCAAGCCAAACGCAAAAGATAGGAATCTTTTTTAAAAGAGGTGACCATGTGTTTAACAGCTGATCAATTTGCTGCCATACAAAGAATTAGTAGGAGGAAATTAGGAAAAGTAGAGGAGCTTTGTTGGCTAATACATGTTTTTTGTGTGTGCCTTTCTAATTTAGATCTCCATTTTATATTACTATTTATTTCCAATTTTTTGCTCTTTACTGCGCTGTTACCTTTATTTCAATATCATTAATTCATTTTGATCTTGAGCACAGTTGGTTGCAAACTGCTGTCTCTGTGTTACAAATTGATTTGTCCTTTAAAAAAAGGGAGACAGACAGAAATGTCAGACTTGTTTCACAACGGGAATGTTGAATGTAAGACTTGGCTCCAATACAGTGTCCACCCAGAGGTTCTATGAATAAGTGTTTATAGATTGTACTGAGCTTTCTAGCCAACTCCTAGTGTCTCCTATAATTGCTACTGTAGGAAACAAAAATGTTCATCTGAAAAACCAAACTCTTCATTTAAGCTGTGCAGAGCTATTATTCTGCTTTATGTGTAGTTTGCTAAAGGATGATAAACTTACGTGTTTAAAGAATACAGAAATACGAGATTGACTCACCACAGATTTTCTTTCAACTTCAGTGATGGCTGACAGTATGCTTCTGCTTACTTGACTTCTTTTAGGGCCTTTTTGGTATTTTGATGGGGGTTGAAAGAAGTAGTCCTTGTACTGATCTTGGCATTTTCTTCTCTTAATTGTTGGTTCTACTCCAAAATCTTCTATCATCGTGTCTACATGCATTTTTTCCATTGTATTTCCTGGTATTTAAAAATATAAAATAAATAATAAATAAAAATAAGTTCAGAAGAAATGGAAAAAAAATCTGATAAAAATCCTCACTNTAAAATATGGAGATTAGTTCAGAAGAAATGGAAAAAAAAATCTGATAAAAATCCTCACTATATTGACAAAAGTAGTGATTTGCAGCAGGCAAAGTAGCCAGGAACAGCTACAAAAGGTCTCTGGAAAGGGCAGTGGAAGAATGTGCAGAAATACATACTTGTGTCTGGCATATGGGATCTCACAAGTGATGAATTATGGGGTTTTTTGTTGTTATTTGCATTAAGCAAATGCACATGAATTGGTCCAAATAGCTTTAGCTTGATTGATATTGGTGATTGCTCTTTGAACGGATTAATCTGGGCCATATGCTAAATCTATCACTAGCTCTAAGTCATAATCTGTGAGTGAAACAGTTACTAAATGGTACAGTGACAAGAGTAATTAAAATCTCTGAGATACATGTTGTGGAAACTGTCATTGTTCTACAGTGCCACTCTGCTTTTTAAATAAAATGGGTCCTATCTAAACACACAAAAAGCTTTACAGTACAAAAAAGGGGAAAATAAGGAAAAAATTGTATACCACCTGCTGATGTGTGAATTGGATAGCATTGCAGGAAACGACATGTGTTAAATTACTCTGATGATAGAAGGAAGAAAAGTTAGAAAGTAAATGATTTATTTCAAAACACTGAATTAGAACATAGCATGTGTTCAATGTGAAACACAAAAGCTGAATTCAATATAGTATTGGCCACTGACACTTGAAGTTTGAACAAATGCAATGGTTCTAAAACTTAGGCATGAAGTAATAGAACATATTGCTATAATGTGTGCAAAGAATTAAAGATTATACTTTATTATATTTATATCCCTTTTTTGAAAGCCTTTCAGCCTTAAAGCCTATGTGTATAGGGGCATGTGTGCAATAATGTGTGTTCTTGTGCATAGAAATACAATCAGAGTTTTCAAAAGCTTTATGGACAATCACTTGTGGCTTTATATGCAAGTGTCAGATACAGATTTTTGTACACAGGAAGGTAATTTTTTAACTTTACCCTTTATATGTGCTATTCAGCAAGAAAAAAAAAAAAAAAAAAANGCTAATGTACTCATTCATGTAATGCAATTCTCTCTATATTTATGATCCTTTAATTGAGACATATTGCTGTGTATCCAAAATGTCAAACTGCTATTTTATATTAGAAATATTAATCGCAAAGCTTGGCAGTTTGTGATATCACAGCACTAAAGGAGGCAGCCTTGGTCATAGGAAAATGTCTTTCCAAAAGTCTGTTTTGCTAAGAATTTGTCAATGTGAAATTTTAGAGGGAGTGGGGGTGGTGGGATGACACAGGACAAAAACTGAAGTTTAAATCTGGATTTGCTCGGGAAGAATGCATTTAGTGTCCAGAAAGTTCCAAGTGTTCTTTCAAGAATGAGAAAAGATTTGGCTTAAAGGCTGCTTTAACTCGGGTCTGAACTGACAGCTGGAACTGATAAGAAATTACTAACAAACCTCGTAATAATGGAAAAAAAATAGCAACCCATATAAAGAATTCATGAAAGAGAAAATTTAGATGGAAAGGAAGAGTTCTCAGGAAAAAAAGATGTAGTTGATATGGCTACAAAAATGGGTCAATTAGGAAAAGGTTACATGCTAGCTGTAGCTTTGCCTGTTAGTCAACAGGAGTGGCAAGAACACCAATAAAGTATTAAGATGCAGTGTGCTTTTACTATTTATTTTCGGTCCTGGCAAGGATGCAGGACAATATACTGATTACATTAAGAAAGCAAAGAGTTTGAAGTCATTTAGTAACCAATGATAATATTAACCATCATTTAGGTCTAAACGATTTATACAACATCCATGGTTCTGCTATTTGAATGCTCTGTCTAGTTCAGAAGCTCAAATTTATGTGCTGTGACAAATCAAGAAAGGTGCTGAAAAGACAGATAAGATGGTTGTAGTGTTTCCTCTCCACAAAAAAGATTTTCTTCCCTGTAGTTATCTCATCCAGGAAGTAAAATCATAGCAAGAATCATCAGTTGGAAACTGAAACATAGTAAATTCAAATGAGAAATCAAACAGAAGGTGAACAGTGGTGCTGATTAACCTTGAACAAACCTAAGGGAGTGCAGAGGTTTTCCAGTTCTTGACAAGCTGCAGTCAGGACTATGTGCCTTTTGGAAGGTCGTGTACAAGATTTTAAGTTCAACACTGGAGCAACTAGTGACATGTGGTATACAAGGTCTTATAAATGCCTCAGACTTAAAACATTTCAATTTGTTAATCTTGGAGAAGGGGAAAGGAAGTTGAAAATCTGTTTTAGTCCCTATAGGACAATGGGCAAAAGCCAAGATGTTTCTCTGCTGAAGGGAGGCAGCAGGTGAGGCTGGCACAGGGGGCTGGGGATGGCAGCCGAGGGGCAGGGCCGTGCCCAGCTGGCACTGACAGGACAGTAAGCAGCTGGCTTTTCGAGGGGTGTTCTCCAGAAGCTTTTCTTTTTGTGGCTGCTCCTCAGGGCTGTTGCTGCTCTCCTCTGGCTGAAGTTCTGAGCATACTGAGAGCACTGCTGCTCTTATGCATAGTCAGAGTTGTGGAAAACTTTGAAACAAACATCTGCCAGTAACACATCATTTCCTGTGGTTGTCCTAGCCATGAATTTTTTACATTGCTCTGCCTTCCCTCATGCACATTGCTAGGCTGTGATCATGCTTCTTCCCTTCCCTCTTATTCACTGGTCCAGGTTATCTTTAATGTAGAGAGCAGCTTACACTGCTGATCACTGAGTCTTTTTTTTTTTTTTTTCCCTAAACTGTATGGAAAGATTAGGTTAAATTGCTCCTCTTTTTGCTCCTCTAACTACTGGCTAGTTGTGCTCAGTATGTGACATTCCTCTGCAGTTGTTCTGATTATGCCACGTCCGACTTCATTCCTTAGACTCTGCAGAGCCAGATTTGCAAGTCTCCTTTTCCTCTGCCTTGTTTCATTCAGACAAGCAGATCTGCCCATCTTTCAAATGGTAAGTATTGACATATCTAGAGCAGTAGTAATCGGGCTTTTTTCTGCTGTCAGCAGCTCGGATCATCCAACACTGTTGTGCTGTGCACCCAGCAATGAGAAAATGAGGAAACCACAGAAATACAGCTGTGTTCCAAGTAACTCTTGTTTACCACTGTATATAAACATCCATGGCTTTTCTATTTAGATATGCTGTCTCTCTCTCTCTCCAGTATTCTGGTGGTTTCTACAGCAGATCACAGGAAAGGACTTCAAATTGTGCAACTAAAACTAATTTTTGAGTTCAAACACATTAAATGATCCAGAGTGGTGGTTATTTTTGACAAATAAATATATATACAAATATATATTTCAGGGGGTTGTTTTGGGTTTTTTTTAACTCCAAATGGAATTTTTTGAGGCATTTGCACAAAAAGGAATCTCTGACTGGATTCTAGTTCTTCTGGCAAAATGGCAAAGAAGATACTCTCCATTCTATTGAGCTCAATGATTTCATGCTTAACCCACAAAATAGAAGGAAAATATAGGCCAAGAGTCTGGGAAATTGCATTTACAGATACACCAGGAAAAAATCCAGGATGGGTAGGGCAGGAGGGTTTGTTTTAGTTGGGAGCTTGTATCTGGGAAGGAAAGATGGATTGAGGGAATGGTGTCCTAAGGAATACACAGCCCTCTGAAGTATTGTACTCATAGCATGAGAGAGTGTAAAGGCTGCTCAATATACAGAAGAATTTGGGAAACACCTAAAGAAATAACCAATTGAGCAGCAGCTATACCAAAACAATAACAACAGTGCTGTCCCTGAGAGATGGAAAAGCAAATTGTAATTTTGATACCACAAAAAAGTAATGAAATATTGACTCCAGAAACAGGTGGGGCTTTGCAGCTGGTTGGGGTTTTGTGGGGTGAGGAGAGGAGGAGATGGAGAACAGAAAATATTAGACATTTGAGAATCATTCACAGGTTAATGTGAGTCCACCCATTTTACTGAAGGTTTGAAAAAGCTGTTGCATGTGGAGGCTTTTATTGAAAAGGTTGCAAAGTTGTTGCATCCTACAAAATATCCATATTTCCTTTTGTAACTGGCAGAACACATAGAGTCCTGCATGACAATACTCAGCTCAGGAGGGGGCCTGTGCATCTTAATTTTCTTTAGTACAGTAATGATCCAGTCTGAGATAGGAATTTGTGTTTAGCAATTCTGATTTAATTTACAACTCAGCTAGAATATAATTATTTTCTGATTATACTTAGCATTTTTTGATAAAAGATTGGTTTTGAAGTTTGTGGGAAGAGAAAATACTCAAAACTTTTTGTAGTCAACATTTATTTCTAGAGAACTGATTTTTCTGCTAATACAGAGTAGATGATGAATTTTTTTAAGTTTTATTTACTTTAATGTCAGAATTAATTTCAAGGTAGGTTGAAGGTAGGTAAGAGCTAATTACAAATTTTAAACCCTAATGCCCACCCAAGAGTTTTGTTAATTTGTACTGACGACTGAAAGATTTTCAAATTAGCTAGTAAATATTATTAAAAACAAGACAAAATTATCATAAAAGGTCAATGCTTTCATTGTCAAAGACTGCATAGGATTTGGATATTTATTATGAAGCTAATATATTAGCAAACATAGAAAATAAAGACTTATGAGATATCAGTTTAGCACCATATTGCTGCTGCAAGCAGTTCTTATATTCTTGTACCTCTACTAGTGCATATTTTGGATGGTTTTTTTCTCTTGTGTAGTTGCCAGGAATATCCCTGAAGGGAATCATACAGCAAATGTGGAAGACCAAGGATGCCTCCTGAGTGTTGGCAGCTCTCACCTCTCTCCTTGTCCAGACTTTTTACTGTCTGTGTCAGGACTCCAAAAGGCTCAATGCTCTACCATGGAAATTCTCTCTCTTAATCACCATTAATTTCATATATTTAATATAGTGCATTCCTTTTCTCCTTTGTAAATCTTGTTAGATCTGTGATAGTATTATCAAGGCCATGAGCCTTGTCCTTTCAAAACATCTGTGCAAATTCAAAGCAGATGCAGTATGTACATCTGGTTCTTGGGAGAAACTCTCATGTATCCCTGAGTAGCACATTTATCTACTACCTAGGAGGCATCAGACAAAATATTGCAACTCCACCATTGGTTTCTCAGGAGTCAAAAGTACAAGCACAGGCTTATTATCTTACCCTGCATCTGGTCTTGCATACTATGCATCAGTATGGCTCAGAAATGTCCATTAGAGGGGGGANGGTACAAGCACAGGCTTATTATCTTATAACAACCCTGCATCTGGTCTTGCATACTATGCATCAGTATGGCTCAGAAATGTCCATTAGAGGGGGGAAGAACAGATGATTTTCAGAGACAGACCCTTCTGTTCCTCTTAAAAGCATGATTCCTTTCCTCACACTCTGTACTCCCATGCCTCCATCCCAAATCATTCCTGGGAATGCATGCTGCAGTGCTAGGAACTGTCACTGTAGCTCCTGCTCTGAACAGTAACCAGTGCTGGCACAAATTCTGTACATAGCATAGACTTACAAAGTTAATTTATCACCATAATCATATTCCACATGTTATCCTGCAGAAAGCAAATGTTGGCAGATGTATTTCCTCCTCAAAAACCGGATTTCAGGCTCTTCTGGCTTGGTCATGCCTCTGGTGCCAGGGTTACAAGTCCTGCACCAACAAGTTCATATACTGACCCAGGAAGCAATGATGCTTCTGCAGAATTGTGCACCTTCCCTGTCTCATGACTGTCAGCTGTTTTGAGGACATCCAGCACATCAAGAGCAGCAAGCTTCCTGTTGTACTTACAAGTGAACTGTTTTTGACAGCTATCACTGACAAAAAAGAGATGGAGAGTGCTATAATGTAGCTCTACTTTTTTTTTCTTCTTCTTTAAATGGGCGCAGTTTCTGTATTTGCTGGCAGAACCACAGTGTGCAGAACAAGAGGTAGCAGCATCACTCACCAGGAGCTTGTTCACCTCCAACCTGGCAAGGCTGCCTCACCTGCAAGGGTTTAAGAGATGTTGAAGCCTCTAAAGCTGTTGTTAGGTTTGGTGGAGAGCTGTTCCTTTCAAATTAACCTTTATACCTTTATACATTTTGAAATAACGACACTGGAACATGTGTGTGAATACTTACTCCAGTATTAGTCTTTGTATAATAACTTATCATTTCTGCAAGAGGTATTGACCGCATGGATGTAGCTGGAGGGCTTTGTCACAATGAAGCTTTTCTTCGAGCAGGGAAAAGAGCACAATGGCCTGAGGTGGTGGTTCTTGTGTGGCAGCATCTATGTTAGCTGAGGCACAGGTCTCCTGTGGTTTGGGTCACTGCAGAAATTGTAATTTTGCCTGTGCAGGGGGTGAGGGGCCGGGGTGCAGGGACCCCGTGAGGGGAGTGCGGGGCTGCCCCAGGGGGGCACGGCCAAGCCCCGCGGAGAAGCTGCTGCAGCCTCTGTGGAATGTGTGTAAGAGCAAACAGAGCCCCACAGGCGCCGGTGTGAAGGAAAAAGTGTGAGGAACAGCCCTGGCAGCACCCAACAGAGAAAAACAGGTGTGAGAAAGGTATTTTAGTCTTTGTTTCTCACCATCAAACCCTTCTAATTAGCAATAAATTGATTTTCCCTGTATGGAGTCTGTTGTGCCTTTGATGGCAATTGGTGAGTGATCTCCCTGGCTTTATCTCATACCATGAGCCTTTTAGTCTCATTTCCCCCCCTCCCTGTTGAGGGGGGAAGCGAGGGAGCGCCACTGGGTCGCTGGTGGCCAGTTGGGACATCCACTACAGCTACCTTGATGTAGGGCTCTAAAGTGTTCTAATGTTGCATCAAAATACGTCCATGGTTTGTGCTCACAGCAGAGTGTCTGGGGTTTATGACTTCATTCAAAGTAAGACAACAGTAAAACGATGCAGCTGAGAAGCCCTTGTGCTGCAGAGCAGCCCTGGGGTGAG
Organism: Horornis vulcanius; assembly: GCA_013401035.1. Lineage (NCBI taxonomy): Eukaryota > Metazoa > Chordata > Aves > Passeriformes > Scotocercidae > Horornis > Horornis vulcanius. The sequence goes on from VZUA01006824.1 coordinate 99,166, forward strand.
GGAGCACGGAGGGGCCGTCACCAGGCCGGGGCAGCGCGGGGTGCACGGAGCGGGATCTCTGGCAGTGCCTGCCGGCCCTGCGGGAATCGCTGTGTTTGGGGCTGCTCTGAGAGCTCAAAACACAGACTGTCTGGGAGCAGCACCGTCAGACAAGCGTTAAAGGCAGAGCTTGCCTTTGTCTGGTGGTTTGAAATGGAGTCAGGGACTCCCAGAGATAAAAGCAACAGCTTTTGCATCTGACAAGCCACACTTAATGCGCACTAACGACATATCTTTGTGAATTGGTGCTGAGGGAGGCTTGTGAGATGTGATAATGGTTTCCTCCAGCCCTCTTCCCTTCTTGGTCCAACTGAGTGCATTTGTCACCCTCCAGTGCAATACCTCGGTGAAGAAACTCAGAGGTGACTTTAATCACAAGGATGAAATTCAGCCTTGTGCAACACCAACTGGAATTTGAGACCTTTCTTCACAGAGCTGAACTTAACCCTGGAGGAATAACAACTTCACAGATATTGCCAAACTTCTTTGATTTTTTTCAGACCACACAGTTTTTCTAGGAAAGTGACATGGTTAGAAATGGAGGAATGAAAACAGCAACCTACGGACATGGCTATTGCATTAGAAAATAGTTGATAGGGTTGCTATTTATATGAAATACAACTTCCTGATGACTCAATAATATATCCCCATAGCTAATTAATAAATATTTTGAAGATTATTACGATGTTGTCACTTACAGGCTTCTAACAGCTCCCTAGGGATAGGACAGCTAGTTAGATCTGCAGATCTTCCTCAATTAGGCCCCAATTTCACATCAGTATTAAAGCTTCTGTGTTGTAGATATTAAATATTAATTTTGATCCATGTAAAGGGTGAATGCCTAGCCTGCCTGTGCTTCCTGTTGATTTGCATGGAAAAATTGTAAGTATTAGAGAGAAATCTTACAGAAATACTTACGTGCACCATTCCCGCAAGCATCTCAAATGTCTTAATTTATTTTCTTGATAGAGTAACTTGATTAAAATTTTCAGTATAGAACTTTGGGTCATATAAAAAAAGCTGATTTATTAAGTATGTCTTTCCATATTTTAGTGAAATTAATGGGCAGAAAATATTATCACCAGATTTGAATATGTTACTCTTAAAATAATGTTAGTTTTCAAAAAAAAAGTGGAGGAGTAAGATTTGTGGTTTTAGAAGTTAGTAGATGCTAGAAATACCTTTTATTTTGGTAATGCAAGCTTTTTCCTGTTCCTCTATTTAAAATGGTTGAATTAGATTACTAATTTTTCTCAAAGGATGCTTAAACTAATCAGGAAAGAGCTTCTCTCCTCCCAAAAGGACCTGATAGCATTGTCCCGTCTGCCATGTATTATTTGCATTAGCAAAGAGAGCTTCTAGTACTACTTAATGAGAAAGGATAATGGAATCATATATATTAATGGTCAAAGCCTGAGTAAGAGCTGATGCCCCCTGAAACAAGTTCTGAGTATGTCCTTTGGGAAGCGTTTCCTGCACAGATGTTTTTATTAAATGTATGTGGAAAATGTACCAGGCAATACCACTTCCAGCATTAACAGCTTCACGTGCACTTGTCATGTAGTAAAGGCAAAATCCTCAGACCCATGGCATCCGTAGCCTACAGCTTGTACCAGTTTCATTAAAGGCTAGATCGGATCTCCTTGTATATCATAAATCATGGCATTCCACTTGGTTACAGCAGCATGAGTTTTAATAGGTTTCTTTAACTAAAACAAGTTGCTAAGGCATACCCAATCCAATTTACTAGTGAATGCACCATTCCTCCTTAGAGTTTCTAATGGTTAATTTAAGAAAAAGGGAGTTGTATTTGTAGCTCTAATTTGCTTTGTTTCAGCTTCTAGCAACTAGATCTTATTATCCCTCTTTGTAACAAGTATTTTCTCAGTTATGATCACCAATCATCTTTTGCATTCAGTTAACAGATAAAGTTCTTGGAATAGTGGAGGCCTAAAAACATTCTCTCCAGTCCTCAAAACATTTTTCTTGTTCTCTTTTGTGATAATTGATAAGTTAGGGTTTCTTAACGATTTATTGATTCCTCATCTTTAAGGGGAAAAAAAATCTAATTTTTTAATATATGTGAGAGTGCCCCTGTGCAGAAAGTACTCTGATGACAAATATAGTTGTGAGATTTGTCCAAAACCATACTGCTGCTCTCACTTTGTGATTTAAAGTAGCTGCCAAGATTTCCTTTTCAGTTTGTCCTTCAGCCCTACAGGGATGAGGGCTGGGTGAAATAGGGCACGCCTTTTTTTTTCCACCAAGCTTTGTTTCCCAGTCCAACATGTGACACTTCATTTTCACTCCCTTGCAAATGTCACATGCATCTGTTTCTTTGTGTAGCAAATCTCAAGATTTACATAAGTAAATAGCTTTCAGCGCTCTTGACGCCACAACAATGTACAAACATGTTTGAAGTTGTTGAACTAAAAATTATATTTAACTGCCTGCTGTGAATAAAGATTTAAGAGACTGAAAATTTTATTAATGATTTCAGTGTATCATCTTCATACTGAGATGATTAGGGTGACAGGTTAACCATGTATACTTAAGTTTTGGTCCCTTATTTTCAGTATGAACTTCTCCTGAAGGAGTCTGAACCAGGCTGCAGTGCCTTCATTCATCTGCAGAAGAGCCAAGGTGAGCTGTGAGCAGGAAATTGAGAGATATCCCAGACTCCTCCAATGGTTTGTTTTCATAAAGGGATTACTAAAGACACTGTTGTGATTTTATTTGGGAGTGTAAATACATCTTCATATTTGTACATGGAGAAGAAGATTCTAGAAACTATACATGTAAAAATACAATATTACTACTGTTAAAGTTTTCTTTACTGGAGAAATACCTACTGCTAATCTGACCACGGCATGAGTCCGTTTTCCTCCTGGCTTTCCAGCATCTGTCTGTTGCTTCTTTATCTGTTCCTGACACAGTTGATTTAAGAGAAAATACCCTTAATGGTGCTCAGAGGGCACCTGTCAAATATGGGACACTACAAGGTATAACATAATGATGATAATTAGCCCCAGAACTGAACTGATGTGACAGTAAATGTGAAGCCTGTAGATCCCCACTTCCTCTAAAATCTGTCCGTTATCTTTAAATAGAGGAGCTGGACTGGAAAAAGAGCATAAAAAAATCTTCAAGTGATAGCTGCAAGATGGAAATAAATGCCTGGCTATTAAAAAGAATGGGTGTCTATTGCCCAAATTATTTAAAAGATATGGAAAGAAAAAAAGAATAAAACCTGTTTACAAGTCATGTTTAGCAAGACTCTAATTTAGACTCATGGTTCTTTATCAGTGCCATATATGTGTAAACACATGCAAATGTGACCCATATTATGATTTTGCTGGTAATTATTTTCAATTATTATTTAATTATACATAGTCCTTTACTTAAGCACTTTGTAAAAATAAGATCTTGGGGAAAAAAATGGAAAGGTTTCAAAAGGAATAAATGTTGTTCTACGAGTTCTGCCTTTAATGTAATGTGCAAACCATTGGATTAAAAGCAGTGGGCATCACAGGTCAACTGCACTCACTAATCACTGCCTCAGCCAAAGAGATTGACTTCGTTGCTAGCTGGCTGCAGTAAGCATAGTAAATCACTTCATAGTCTTTATCCAGTTCACAACTTGATCAGTACTATTTCCCCTTTCCTCTGAAAAGCAGTAATGCTCTTTGCTTTGTCCAGGAAATAGAAATTGTTCATGGAATCTCCTCACTATCTGTCTTAAGTGAATGAGCAATACAGCTTATGCCCACTGGTTCCTGAAATGATGCACTGTCCTAGCATGAATATTTCTGTTGAAAATTGGGAGTGGGGATTTTTGCTTGGTTTTTTTTGGTTGTTTTTTTTAGGCAGCCTCTGACAGACAATTGTGCTGCTTTATGCATTACAGTTTCTGTACTTTGTTATCTGTGAAGACTGCCATAATACAACTTTGCAGGTAGAGCTGCAGGCAGGCATCTTGTGAAGGATGTGCCTCCTGGGATACTGATTGCATTACCACGCTAAACAAAATTGCTGTAACAAAAATGTTTAGCCAAATGTCTGTAGAAAAAGGGTAACGTTCATTCAAATGCATTTTCAAAGGGAATCTTGTGAAATGGACAAAGTACCTAGCTATGCCTTTGAAGTAACTATGTGTGCAGATGTAAGATGAAAAATAACTGTTGACATACTGTGTCAAGCTGTACAGTTTTAATTTTATTAAGAATGAAAGTGATGTCTTAAATACTTACTCACACCAACGTGTCTTTGTGCCAAAAAATCAAGTCTTTATGTCTAGAGCCAGATTTGGAAAGATAGATTTGGAGAAAAAATTGGGCCTATATAGCGCAAAGAACTGCTATGCTGATGCTGTGGGATTGAGCATTTCTGCAGAAAGTACGTGGAGGTGTGGGCGCATCCTTCTTGGAGCAAATACCCTCCTCCATTGACTTCACTGGTTTGGACAAAAGCCTTAAAACAGCAGAAGGCTGCATCAGATATGAGCTACAGGCAGGTCTGCAACACCCAGTGGTATAGCTGGTAGTATGTCCTTTTGTAACANTGGTTTTGTTTAGAAGTATTCTAGCTCGCAAAATGGGGTTTGGAAGGTGCTGAATCCTTGCCTGACTACATATTTCAGATCCTGTTAACAGCAAAACATGCTGCTATTAAACTATGAAATCAAAGGGATTTGATAGTCCTTTGTAAATCAGTGGCAAGAAAAATGAAAGGACAAAAAATAATTGTTAATTTAAGCCAGAGTTTCCAAAGTTATGTCACACATGCAGTTGCATTTAAATGAGCATGTTCTACACTACTCTAATTAAGTTGGTTGGGGTGCAGCTAATGAAATACAAGCATTGCTTTTCACATATGTCCTCCTGAGCATTCGGTCTTTAATATATTATTGTGCTTAAGGCATGGTCTTCAAATATGGGAGTGGTGTTACTGTCTGTTAGTCTCAAACATAGGAAAGCATGATATTGCCATAATATGTTAAAGACATCTTAAATCAGACGTGATAAAATCTTTTCAGTTATCTATTTTAAATGATAAATTGTAGCTTATCACTTCTACAAAATAAGCAAGTAATAGCCATTCATTAATCTGTCATGTGTCATTATTATTGGGGGGGGTTGTGCTTTTTGATAAGAAGTACCTTTTCAGGAATTTTCTTTTGTGAAGAGGTTTCTCTGCCTTGTATTTCCATCATTCTGACTGATTAGCCTGGGAGTCACATTAAATTCATGCATTTGGCAGTGAGAAGATGTGAAGTTTGCAT
>VZUA01006828.1:10355-28211 GCA_013401035.1 Horornis vulcanius
TTGGTTTTTTTTTTTTTGGTTTTTCGCCACAGTTCTCCCTTCTCACAGGAAGAAGAGCTGCTCAGCAGTCTGGGTTTGCAGCCTGACATTTTGGCATCTGATTTTTTCTTTTTTTCACAGGTAAAACCATTGTTTGTTCTGGTTTAACATGGCTGGCAGCTTCAGGAGGTTCTGAGCTGGAATGCAGTTGCAGGGGGTGCTGCAAAGCCCCACCAGTGTGCACTTGTTCCTTTCCTACACAGCCCAAGGTACTGGGCACTCCATGTACAACATCAGGCTTCTCCAAGGAGCACCCCAACAAGAAAAAAGGAATGCAATCAGATGTGGATCAATGTCTCTTCTCACAGACAAACTCCAGCTCACTTTCTGAAAGTCCCCAGCAATGATTTCCGTACAGAGTGGACAGAAGACCCAGAATTACAATTGCATTGCTGGTCCTACCACTTATAATCTTGCTTTCTAAGTCTTTCCTTTCATTTCAGAGGCTGATGGAGCAATGAAAAGGGCCTGAAAAGAGGTGTGGAATAGGGGTGGGAATTCCCTCCACCACATTTTTTCCCAAAAAAGTAAAACCCATCAACTTCCTCCAGGACCAATCCTTGCTCAGTGTCACAGGGGCAACAACACACACAGTGCTATTAATACTTACTATTAAAATTATTATTATTTCATATTACCACAGCTCCTGTGGATTTCCCTCACGGGGCAGTAACCTACAGTGCCAGGCCCCATGCAAAGCCAGCACAAACAGGTGGCTCTGAACCAGGGAGCCTTCACACCAAGCCAAAACCTGATTGTACAGACCAGAGACATCACCTCTGCTGCACAGCCATCAGAGCTCATCACACCAACAGCCCCACTGCTCTGAAGGGCTTACAGCCAGCCAAGGGAAAGAGGTTTTGAGGAGAAACTGGGAAGAGAGTGATACAGGTGCCTTAACATCACAGGGAAATGTGTGAGGGTGCTTTAACATCTGGGGAGCACAGAATGGCACAGTGGGCTGATCAGAGACCAAAACTGGCATCTTAACCACTAAGCAAAAATACTGTATTGGGTTGAAAAAGATCCCCTTTTTGTGGGGAAAAACCAAATAGATTATGTTTGATATGACCAGGAGCAGTCACTTGCAGGAGAGATGGAGCAAGAGAGATGACAGGCAGGAGAGGCAAGGGATTTTTTTTGGAGGATAAAGAACATGCATGAACAGGGTGAGATTGGATTTGCCAGGGCCAGAATTAGCAATGTTGTGCCAGTGATTGAGGAGCACAGTAATGACAGCCTGGGCAAGCATGTGAGCCAGGAGAGGGGGCAGAAATGGGAATATTTTAGAGAGGCTACGCAGAAAAATGGTCAGAGTTCAACACTGCCCAGGTATGAACCTAGAGACAGGAGTAAAAAACAACATCCATGGGTCTGAGTGACAGGCAGGATCATGGTATTGTCTGAGTTGCTGGAGAGATCTAGAGGGAAAAGTCTTGTTTGAGGCATGCTGAGTGTTAGCTGACAGCTGGTATTCAAGGGGACACTCTGGGGGACAGGAGCACTACAGAAGTGGGGCTCACACGGTGTAAGCAAGTGGTCACTGTGGCATCAGCATAGGGCCAGAAACTGAATTTGGGTTTGCACAGAAAACCACCAAAAGATATGGAATACAAAATTAAGGGACAATGACCCAAAGTGAATCCCTTGAAACCCTAAAGAAACTTTTGGACTTGTTCTGAACCCTGTTCTCCTTACAGAGAGCTAAAGTGCTCCCTCCTGGGAAGGCCCACCTCTAGTGCTTGGAAAAGTACTTCCAAGAAAGTATTTGTGCTCTCCCCAGCCTCTATGCCTTCCCTTTTCAGATGAAATTAAGCAATGGAAAACAGGACAACTTTTCCAGCAAACATGATTTTACAGCACAAACCTCACCACTCATCCTTCTGCACTTATTATAATAAGAGTGTTTTTGTTGTTTTAAATGGGGAAAACAAACAAAGGAATCCATTCCGCAATACATGCCCCTCAGAAACACTCCTAAAACACAAGGTTTGGAGCTTGTGGCTTGAGAATTCCCTTTCATGTCAGTACCCACACTGAAGCCTTGGCAGGGCAAAGCACCTGAACCAGCGCCCACTCTCTGCTGTCACCCCAAATTTCCTCCTCCTGCCCTCTTCCTAAACATTGCCTCACCCTCAAAAAGTCCCCCGTGGAGAAACGAGCCCAAATTCAACTTTGGCTTTCCATAAATGAAAAAGCAGAGTATTTGTGTGATGCCTCAGCCCCCATCAATCAGCTCTTTCTGAGGCTGCAGGAGGCTCGCTGACGTACGAGAAGTGATCCTGAGGTTGGTGCTGCAGGTGCCAAAACAGACGTGGTGTGGTACCTGCAATTACCTGGTGCTCCAACTCCTGCAATGTTTTGGCAACAGACACTGTGTCCAGTTCCACTTCAAAGCTGCCTCTGTGCTCTCAGAATCATGGTTAAGTGCTCTCTTTAATTACTGTGTGTTTCCAGTATGTTTTTAATCATTACCATTAAAGGATTGAACACAACCCACTGAAATGCAGAAGTGTAAACATGAGCAACAATTATTCCAGCCTCTTCACTGGTTTCAGGTAATGATCATGTTATATTTAAAGCTGCTCCATGGTTTATATGGTCTGTTTTAGGATCGTGTTATCCTGGGCATTTCTAGTTAAGGGCAACTAAAGGTTAAGGTCTGCAGGGGAGGGGGAAGCCTGTTTTAAAATTATTTTAAAGGCTTTTAGCTATTTAAAGTCGATGCCTGTGACCTGTTAAGAATCAGCAAAGATGAAGACATCTGCCTTATGCTACTCCTGAGTAAACAGATCTGCTGCAGAACTAGAAGACAACTTAAAATTGGAATTTCAGTTTAATTTATGGTAGACATGCCACAGGAATTTCTCAGCGTAGAAACCGTGATGTTAGTTTTAATCAAGCTAACACGGGTTAGAAGCACTCCAACACAGCAGCCCAACACTCACAGTTGTGCTAATATTTGCCCTGGTTTTCAAAAAACAAGTGGGAGAGGAAGGGAAGAGCTTGTCATTAAGGCATGGCTTTGAAAGGGCCTCTGAGGCCATGGGTCAGTCCCTGCTGACCAAGCTCCCACACAATAACAGAGCCCTTTGTTGTCCTCCTCGCCCTGTCTCCCATAAACAAAGTGCAGGAGGTGCAGCTTTGCCCGTTTAATTTTGTAGCTCCTGATCACTTTTTTGGCCCCTCAGCTGCCAAGGCCAGGCTGTGCAAAGATAAATAATCCATGCCCAGAGCTCACCTTCAGCTCGCCTTCCTGCCGTCACAGCCGTGTGCAGCCGCCCCAAACATCCACCCCAGAACATTTTCTTGTTCTGGGACTGGCCCAAATTTTACCATTTCAAATCTGACTCATCTGTCCTCCAGCAGCACCCCCAAATCCTTAAAATAGGCTTGGGGGGTTAAACACATGAAAAGGCTGCCCAAGTGCTTTCTGATGGATGATAAATATCCTTATACATCGCTTAATGCACAGCAAGGATGAATGTGAGACAGACTGGCTGCTTTTCCTTTAACTCTTACAGAAAAGACCTCACATTTGCCATGGATGCAAGCAGGAATGTCTGATTCTGTGTGTCTAACCCTAAGCTAAAACCTTTCCTGAGCAAAACTGAATTGCTTTTAACAGGAGATATGTTTTGTTTGGAGTTTTGTTGTTTGACTATTATCTTGTTTGTGTTTCAAAAAGTATTTTTCCTTGATTTCCAGTGAAATACCAGACATGGAAAATAGTTGTTGACATGGTTTTAAAACCTTATGACATTTTTCTTTAATTTATTTTTCTTGGTAATATATAAAGGAACTGTCTGACCACTGGAAAATTTGAAATAAATAAATACAGTATTTGCAAAACACCTTCTGAAAAATCTTTGATGACCTTACACCATTCCAGTTTATCCTTGCCTCTGATGTGGAGTTCTTGGGTGACCTCGTGACACAATTTTCTGAGCCACCATTCCCTATTTGTCGAGATAATAGGAATTCTAGTCTCCAAATAAGTGATTCTTCATCAGAAAAATGACAGTTCATCAGACTGAAGGTTACTGCAAAAAATATATCAGCTTTGAATAATTACAGTGTTCATGGGAAATATTTCTCCTGTTCCAGATGGAGATTCCAGTGAAAAAAACAAACAAAAACCACTCAACTTTATCACAATAGTGATAATAAACCCCCCAAAACAGGCTATTTCAGATTATAGCAAGGCTTTGTTTGTCACCAGCTCTCTGGCAGAAATATCAGGCCAAGTTTTGACCAGGGCTGCACAGGTGGATTTTCATTGAAAGAGCACCAACACCACCCACCCGTGGTGCCCAAAACATGCAATATATAAATGAAACCCATGAGGCATGGACTGCAAGCAGGCTGACTCCCACCCCCGTGGGTGCAGTCCAAGGCATGTCCCAAACTGCTGCACAAAGCTGGCAGCAGCACAGGGAGCTCCATCCACCCCGCTGCCCGCCGGCCATCTGTGCCCACAGGTGGGGATGGGAAGAAAGGCAGGCTCCACCCTGTTCCCAAAGCATGGCTTCAACCTTTTCCCCCACTGAAAAGAGCTCAGCCAGGCTCACAGTCCTCAATTCATAAGTGTTCATCTATGAAATCGGATTCCCACCCCTCTCCAGTAAGAATCTGCTATTTCAACGCAGCACAAGATGTCAGGATTTTTGCCAACATGAGCACAGCTGTCAAAATCTCATCCTTGGAAAGGATCCCAGATAGACACATGTTTTACCCCAGCCAAAATGGTCAAACTTTGCAGAGAAACATCCAGAGAGGAAAAAGGTTCCATATTGTCACTGCGATGGCTTGGGATTGCTCACAGCCAGACAACTGGGATGTGGTGTTTTAATAGCTGAACCATTAAAAGCAACAGGCATCTTGCTATTGACAGCAATAAGAGCAGATTCAGTGCCTTTGGCGCAAGATTATCAAAAACAGCATTGCAGGAAAGGAAATAAGCTTGTTTGAATTTGGGAGACAACAAATGAAGGGGGAAAATATGCTTGCAATTTTCTGTTTCTCTAGTATGTTTTCCTAAATAACTTCAGCACTTTTGCCTGGTGTTTCCAAATGAAGCCTGAGGAGTGTTGGGTTTAAGCTGTCCTTGGATTTGTGTCCTTTCAAGCCCACCTGGAAATCCAAGCCTAAGAGAGTGGCTGGAACATTTTCTGAACAGGGCAAGGTTCCCAACCTCCTGAGCAGGGAGACACCAACCTATTTCTTCTGATCTGAGATGTGAGGAGAGCAAATGACTCTTCTCAGGTTGCAGGTAGGGGTAGTGGCCAAGCTAGCAGAGACCCAGCAACGCCCTGATCCAACCTGCACAAGTTGCCTCTCTTAGCATGGCCCAAGCTGTGTGCAAGCAGCCCACAGGCAAGAGGTGAATTCCTACAGGGAGGGGAGGTGGCATCAGGAACAGCAACCATTATCCTCTTTACTGGAAAACGTGTATCTGAATGGCCAAATTTACTAGCTGTTCAAGATCTTTAGGAGATTTATGAGGCTCAAGAAAAAAATTCATTAGAAAGACATAAAACTTCAGTGGCTTGAAATGGAAATGTTTGCAAAGGACTTTGGGATCAGCTGTTTTCAATTGCAGGCCTGTCTGAAGCAGGGAGGGCTTCACTTCAGGGCTGAGGACCTCAAATCTCTCCCGACCTGACCCTCCCAAGACAGCCAGAGATTAAAGCTGCTTGGAGAGCCAAAGCTCCATCATAGGGAGGAGCTGTGGTACCCCTGATAAAGGAAACACACAGATAATGGAAATGATGAGGAGCACGTGGTAGAGACGCTCAAACCTTCTTGTGCAAACCAGCCCAGTCCTGCAGGGTCAGTCCTGAGCTCAAGCTAATGGCACCTGGTGAATCCAAGCTGCTCCCTGATCCTGCTCCACCCCACCTCAGCGCTCCTCATCCTGCAGGGCTTGTTAAATTGCATGGAAGCCAAACCTGAGCCATCCTCCCTCATTTACACCCTGCTGGGAGCAGGAGATCAATCTGATCTCCTGCCATGCAGAGCTCCAGGGAGCACAGCCAGGGACACCTGCATGGCTTGGCCTTTTATCCCCAGTGCTCTCAGCAAAGGCATCAGCCTCTCTGCACCCTGCTCCTTCTTTCCCTCTGTTCCCTCCTGGTTCTGACAAAGCACATTGCCCCAGACAGCCTCTGCCTTCACAGAGGCAATCCCAAATTCTAAACTCCGTGAAGAAATCTTATCTCTGCACCAAATATGACCCAGTGCAAAACAGAAACTGAGTTCCCCTCCAAGCATAACAGACAGGACAACAAAACGTTTGGAAAACGTTGGTTTTACCCTATCAGAAGCCCAAAACCACATTACACACATCTCTTAATGAGGGTAATAAGCTTTAACTTAACAGCCTCTGAACTGAGCTCATCATCCACTTAGAGCAATCCTCCCTCCAGCGCCTTGTAGGGCATGCTGGGATCGGTTGGCCAACATTTCACACCTTTGCATTTGCCAGCATTTGTTTCTGGCTCTGAAACAAACACAAAACACGCTGAAGATTTCCAGAGAGTATCCAGAGGGGGCAGAGAGTTGGTGCAGATGCTGCTGATGCATTTGCAGTGCTCACCCCCTCCTCACCTCACAGGATGCTTAATTACAACGGGCTTCGGTGGGATTTGCACCTAACAGCTCACAAACTGTTCTGCTGAAAGGTGCATGGGGTTCCTTCGGCCTCTCTCCTCCCCCTGAATTACCAGAGAATATTTCCCTTCCTGCTTCCTCTTGCTTTACCTGCTGTCCCACAGACCAGGCACGCAGCTGCCTGGCTGCCCTGGCTGGCAGGCATCACTGGAAACATGCAGGCAGCTCCCAGTCCATAATCCTCTTCCCTGGGACTGCCTTCAATCCTGTGTAATCCAACACGTTCTAATACATAGGACAGTTCTTTTAGGGAAAAGCCTGGAGACCACAAGGACACTACTGCTGCTGGTAAAGGATTTCCCCAGCAGATCAGCTCTCCTGCCTGAGCTCCTGCCCCCCAAAAGGCTCTTGCAGTGCCACATCACAAAATGCCCTTGTCCATATTCAGTGTTGCTGTCAGAAGAGGCAGAGTTTCACATAATCCTGCTCAGGTTCATGTGTGTCTCAAGAAGTGATTTTTGGCTCGCTTTCTTTAGCTTGCAAATTACTTACAGCGCTCACCTGTGTACTGGTGCTGAGAAAATCATCTTGATCTGGTTCAGACATCCAGTTTCACAGCTTGTCCTGATAGCATCTCCCAGGAAGAAAGTCCACAAATTCACCTTGCTCTGTAAAAAAGACAAATTTACCTTTTAGAATGAACATCAGCTTTATCTTTGTATGATCTCTTACCAGACAGGCATGGTTATGAGCCTTTTCTGGCCCTGAAACCAGTTTACTCAGGTAGTTTCACTGAGCAATTAGGTATTGAAACACAGAAACAAACTTCACAGTCTACCTATAGCAGTAGTTAAGAGCATCTCACAGGCTGAGCCAATGCTTTACTGATCAAGATTTCTATAGAACTGGGCAAACATATCTCCTCAAAAACATATTGCTACAAAATCTCTAAGTTTTGACAGGGAAATGCAGATTTGTGCCTAGCTCAGGATACACTGGGTTATGTTTTCTGCCATCAGCAGCATCCATGCAAGCTATTGTCTAGAAGGAAAGAGAGCTCTGGCTCTTGCCTCCAGCTCAATGCAGGACACAAAGCATTTGCTGCTCACTCTCCAGAGATGCAGCTCAGTGCAAATCAGGCTGTAGCTGTGGACCTGCTGAAGTTTCTCCAGGAAGGTAAATGACTCAGGGGTGCTTGCCAAGGCATTCTCTGCCCCCAAGACTCCCATTCCCTTCTTCCCTGTCTTTGATTTAGAAAAGAAAGTTTGCTTTTAAAACACAGTATTACAATTAGCTAAGTCATCTGCAGTGCACTGAACTGTGAACTGCTTCTCATCACACAAATCCTAAAATTAAACAAGGTTCACTCCCTTGTGTCCATAAGTGGCCATCCCATGGTCTGAGAAGGTGATCACCAACTTTCTTTCTCTTTTCCTCAGTAATATGGAAAAAGGTTTTAATTTCTATTCCCTCCACATTTCACTATATCCACATTTCTTAGATAAATTCTTTGCATGAATGTATTTCAGCCAGCAGGTTGCTTTCAAACCCTCCACACTGATTATTGACCAAAGCACCAGGTGTGATCCATGGCAGGTCCTGCACGGCTGCTCACCTGAGACACACAGGGCTCTTCCTGTCCCTGGCTTGGAAGATCTGCAGCCACCCTTGAATGAGGGTTTCAATAATGCACAGGCAACTACTGACCAGAGCAAATTAATTTATCCTCTTTTCCATGAATTTCCATAAAAAGAAAACTAATGCTGATATGAATAAAATGGAAGAGGGATGTGACTACAGAAGTTTTTGTTCTTAATCTCATTAATATTTCCCAGTGAAAACAGTCAAACTATTTTCACTGCAGTACTGTCCAGCCTAATGAAAGAGTTCAATGTGAATTTCTGATTTTTACTCAAATATGCTTTTATTTATAATTGCTTCAACTTTAAAAAAACTAGAGTGCATTATAAATCATGCACACATATTTATGCTTACCTGACTATAAGCTATCAATAACTTCTTTATTTTTCAAATACCCCATTCACAAACAATGATGTACTCAGCTGTACAAAAGACTTTGCACTTCGCACTTTTAAAAAGTTCATGTACTTCTAAAATCAAATTTAGCCTTTTTTAACTGTCCTGTGTTTACCTGTGTATTTTTCAGGCCATTGACTAAAGGCCTGTGTGTTACCCAATTAGTTAATGAGCAACGTTATTAGGAAGGAATGGCAATTTTCCACAAACGTGAGAAATTATGAACACTGAAACAAGAAATAAGAAAGAGATCAACCAACTCTGAGGCCTTTTTTAGTATTTGGTAACACAGAGTGTTGTTAACATTTTCTCCAGTACTATTCTTTCTCCCTTTATCTCCATCTCAGAAGGATTTGCAGCTCAGGTCACTGTAATAGATTACTCTCTAACACGTTGTGCCTGAAATTTCCAGTAAGGCACACAGCTCTTCTTGGCTTCCTACAGGCATCAACTACTAAGTCTTTCAGGCCTGTCTTTAAATCTCAGCCTTTAATACTTCTGGATATCGCAGCACAGATATAGATTTACTGCTACAGGTCTCTTTAACCAACCAAAAATAAAGCATGACAATATGGCATTGCCACTTTGGGGGATAGGCTGCTACAAAGGAGATGTATGAGGCCTTAAATTGATTGTTTGGAGAACACCAGGACATACATAGAGGGAGGAAAAAAAATAAGAGCAGGAGAGAAAGAGGGACTGGTCTGTAAATGAAGACAGATCCTTCTTCAGATATCATTCAGGGGGTATCTGGTTTTACGGTCAGATAAAGTTTGTATAATGTGACTTCAAAATCATTGTTCACCCCTTAAAATACCTTGGTTGTACGAGACAAGATATGAGCCTTTAAGAGGCTGGCTGGGTGAAGAGAGGAAGAGAAGGAGGGAGACAGAAAGTCAACAGATCAATAAAAGCACTTTAGGATAATGGCTCCACCTTGGGCAGACCAGGTCTGGATTCCAGGCCAGCCCCAGCACTGCCAGGAAATGCTTGAGTGAAATGTTGGATGCGCAGTGCCGTGGCAGAAGGTGAGGTTCTGGTTCTGCCCGCTCCTGTTCCAGGGCTGTGCTCCCCTTCCTGCTCATCCTTGATCCCAGGCAGTGTCCTGAGCATGGGCAGCGAGAACAGAACCAGGGAGCCCCTGGGCTTGCAGCTTTTTGGAAGGAAAGACAGCAAAAGAAAGCCTCAGGACAGAGCACAGTGAAAAGCTGGGGCACAGAGGTGTAACACTGTTTCTCCTTTCCCACCTTTTTGGTTTTTTTTCTCACGAGAAGTTACATGGAGACAACAAAGAGCCCCAGTTAGACCAGGGATGATGTTCCAGGAGTCAGCTCCAATATACTGCATCTGGGCACCCCCTCCAAGAGACTTCCCAACCTGATGGAATTTTATTACAGTAAGGGCCCCATCTACTGCCAACAATTTGCAGTGAATCAAACCACATATTAAAATATATTTTCTTTCATTCAAAGACTTTGATTAAATAACCCCCCACCATTCCACTGCACTTTTCACCTTTCACTGTCATCCCCACAAATGAAAGAGCATCCATGAGCAGCAGCCAGCTTCACCATGTTGCAACTGAGCACACTCATGATGCACAAGTCAGAAAAGGCTACCCATGGGCCAGAAAAAACAAAAAGTCCTGCAAAATTTACCTTCTTACTGTACAACCTGGACTTAAAAACCTTCCAAGCAGCACAAAGATTTGGGTTGCTCAGGAGCTTCTAGCAACATATGTGAAACCCATAATCTTATGACTGTGGCACAAAATGAAGAGTTGGAAGCAGAAGAACTGAGACCTGAGTAGAAGAAAAACTACTTATTTCAAATGGAACAGAATGTTTACACTAAGAGAGGTGGTGAACTATGGGGGCAGGTCATGCTCAAGGTTTAATTTACATAGTGTAAGCTACTCTTGGGCTGGTGGAGTATTTTAGAAGCTTTCAATATTTTTAGGGGAACTTTTTCCCATTAGCTCAAAAAAAAAAAATAATCACACAAGTGGATGACCCTGTAGGCTGACAACTGGAATTTCTGCCAGGGGCCAGCACTTCTGCAGGAAGTACCTGAATTCACTGCAAGGTGCAAGAGCCTGGCAGGAAGCAAATGGTGAATTCCTGATGCAGAACTGCCCAAGCAGCCACCCCCACGTCTCCCTCCCCAAAGGAAAGCAGCAGCTCTGTTTCTCAAGACCATGTAAGGGGACACAACAAAATGAGGAGAAACTTTAATAAGAGACACATCAAAGATTGTTTCTCTTTAATTACCCTTTCTCAGTATCTTTGCTCGTCAGCTGGAACTCCCTGTTGCTTTTTTAAAGTAAACAAAACAGTGAGGGTTTTAATATTGACCCACCTCACTCCTTTGGCCTGACTAATAGCTGAAAGTGGCCATAAATTGTCCATTTTGTGACACTCTGAATAGCCTCATTTATTCTGGACGCCACACATCTGTTTTTGTGTGCACACTACACACGTGCACACTTACACAAACACACCCCTCTGTCCCAGGGACAGCCAGGGTACAATTTCAGCCCCATATTGAGTTTTGGCTGGTGCTGAGGTCCCTGAGGCTGAAGAGAAATAAAGCTCTCAGAAGGGAAATGGCATGTAAACACGGCTCTTCACGTTCCTCTGCATGGAGAATGTTCCCTTCACACAATGCTGGTGAAGGAATCACACGAGGAATGCTGGGGGCAAGCTGCTTGCAACAGAGTGGAGGGAAATACTACAAAATGCATCTGTGCTTTCTCCTCTTGGAGGAAGCAGAGCCAGGTTCCCAGCAGCCTGGAGAGCCAGCAAGAGGAGAGCACAGGCAGCCAGGGGAAGGCATGGTGCTGAGCCAGGCAGGGGCTGTTCAGACCCTTGGTTCACGTTTCTGACGTGAAAAAATCGCACTTTGTACGTATATCAACATGCTGTAAGACTTAATGAAGAAAAGTTCTAGCCAGCCAATCTAGCTTCCTTTTTTCCCCCCTCTCATAAAGCTAAGTAACATGTAAGTAATACTTTCATCATGGTTACTCCAACTGCTTTAGATGTAACAGTCAATAAATAGGCTATTTCATTTTAATCAGTGCTCGCTCTCATATGCACAGGTCCCAACTTGTTGCTCACTTAACACCTAAGCTATTTTCTTAAAATCAAACTCCACTATTTTTAATCAACACATTGATGACAGACATGGAGGAGGGGGAGGAATTCCACTCTGTGTAACACACATATTTCTGATGAACAGCAAGGCAATGGCCTTGGCTCCTGGGCTCAGGGATGGCATGAGCAGCCTAAACCCTTTCCTAGGGCAGTGGTGTCTGCCCAGGGCAATTTGGAGCCTTTTCCTCACCTCCACCTTCTCCTCTCCTTCACTGCTCCTGCAGGAGGCAGAGCAAAAGGCTCAGAAAACAAGAAGGGATCTACACATAAGTGCAAAAATTCTTTGGGAACAGGTTCAGATGTCCTCACACAATTCACACAGCCATCCATTAACACAAAAAGAAGAATTGCTCAAGAACTCTGACAGCAGAAAACATTTAAGGAGTTTTACGGAGTTTTATGGGGTTTTCTCTTTAGTTTTCGAAGGGATTTTTTTTTTCTTCCTGGTGGGAAAGCTTGCGCCTTTAATTCTATAACTATAAACTAAATAATATATCAGGGCTTTTTTCTGTCAGGCACGGCAATGGTACCGAATGTGTGCAAAGTTTCCACTAAAGGTTTTTGTAACCTAATTTTCCTCCAGAGATTAGAGGAAGCCAGATATTCTGTTTCTTGCTGGAACTTGGCTGGTAGCCACGCTGCGCTCCCTTTCCTTGTCATCCATCCCCAGCCCTCGGCACTGTTAATCAGATGCCTGCATCTTCCCTATATTTCTCCTGTCAAGCTATTAAGGGGATACGGAAGAGGGAAAGAGGAGAATCAGCTGAGATATAAACCAGCCTGGCTCCCAGAGTGCCTCTCCCCCTTCTCAAGGTTGAGCTTGCTGTGTTGCTGCACACCCTCCTGCCAGAGCGAAGGAGGAGTGTGCTTTCCTGCCCCCCGAGGACAGGCTGAAGTTTGCTTCCCAAATGAAGAGGCAATGCAGAAATGTTTCTTCACAGAGCCATCGCAGCCCTGTGAAAACACAAAGCTGCAGCACAGAGAGAGAATAAAATAACAGAGCCTGGGCTGTAGGCTGGAGATGTTCCTCTTTGGCCACACCGTGCCCCTGCCTGCTTGGGGGAAGAGCAGCCTTGACTGAGGCTTTATGGATGTGATAGCAGAGAGTTATCACAACTCCCTGGCTTTTGGCAGCTTCCTTTGCGAGGGAATTCCTGGCACGTGCTCAGCTGCAAGTGGAGGTGGTTGGCTGGAGAAAAAGCTTTGTAAGGTTCACAAAGAACCCCCAGATCCAAGTCAGGTTTAGGGCTGAAAACAATGATTTTATCGCATTGCTCCCTCCTCCTCTGCCTTTGAAGCAGAGCAGAAGTGCTCAGTCCAGCACACCCCACGTCTGTGGAGGGCTTTGCCTCCCCTTGAAATGTTCCATGGGGACCCCCTATCCTCACTAAGAGGCAAAATTAACTCCCCATTCTGGATATCTTAGGACTTTGAAAATAGTTGGATCCCAGCATTTTTGGCTGGGTCTACCTCCCATCCTTGTACAAATCAATAAATGAGAAGAAAAACCCCTGGCTCGCATGGCTCCCACTCAGCAGAAACAACTGCTGCATGATTTTGGTCTAGGCTCTCTCTTTCTAACCAACCAGGTAACAAATAATCAGGAACACCATGAAAATATTCTTTTTCTACTCATTTGAGAGGCTGTGACTGCGTTAGAGACCAGGCCCTGAACTCCAGCAACCAGCTGCACGCAGATTGATTTTATATCAGACAAGTTCACTTTGCTGAGCAGTTTGCTGATTTTAAAAAGCCCTTAGGTTTTTAAGAGACACTCAGTGAGGTAGGGGCTCACCTGAGATGTTTTGGAAAATGCAATTTAGATGTAAAATAAGATTTACTTAGGTAATCCCTAAGTTCCTTTGAAAACAGAATGTTCATGTCTAGATAAACATCTCTGGATAAGCATGATGGTGCAATGGGTCACTGGACAGATTTTTGTCTAAATCTATGTTTAACTAAAAAGAAAATCACACTGACTTACCAATAGCCAAGTTTCTTATTCAGGCAAAACATTTGCTTATTTCACAAAGACTCTCAGATTAAGAAATAAGATGACAACTTCTGCATGCACTTTAATGATGTGTTTACTCTAGCCATCCCCTGGCTATGTTTGAGTTCATTTCTTGGTTTTGGACATGGTAATAAAAGCAGTCCCTACTCTTTGGATTTTTGGGTTTGTTTTATTTATCTAGAAAGGGAAAAAAAAGGCATTTCTATAAGCAACAGAGCTAGAAAATATTTAGCAGGCGTGCAGCTTGTGTTTCTAGACAAATGTTTGTGAAAAGTCCACATAAAAGGAGATGAGGAGGAGCACAGGAATGTGTGTGTGCCTGAAAGGGCAGCACACCTCCATATCAGACATGTGAAGAGGAAAGGTGCCACTGAGCCCTTCTCACATCCCTCTACATTCCAGAGCAGCTCTGCTTTCCTGTTCAAACTCACCTGCTTGAGCATCCTCCCAGCCAGGCTGCCCTTGCTGCAACCTTTTGTCTTTCACTCGCCTTTCCTTCCTTTATCTCTGTTCTATAACCATTATCTCCATCAGCATAACTCCTTAAGATACACCTAGACATCATTTGGCCAATGAATGCATTTCACACAACATTAGTCATATTGTACTGTGGATAATTTTTATGATATTGCTGTGCCTCTCCTTGGTGTGTTGTTACAGTTTAATTTGTACATATTCTGCTGCTGATGTAGTGTCACTCAGCTGTAACCAGAGAGAGCGTGATGGGTTTGTATTATTGCAACAAATTTTCCCTTAAAAAAAAGAAAAAATAAATGAAGAGAGAGAGAAAGAAAGAGGGAGAGAGAAAGAGAAAAGAAAAAAAAAAGGAAAGGAAAAATGGAAGGCTTTTCTTAAGAGTATGTTTGTCTGCTTTCTAGGATTAGTGAACTGCAGACAGGCTGTCCTGCAGGGTCAGTGGAGAGCCAGATTTCAACTCTGCCCTGCAAAAAGGATTTAGATTCAGGGTTACAGCTCAGGCATGTTGCATAAATAAGTATCTGCTGCAAATTTGTGTTTTGAACCAATCTTCCACAAAGTTCAGGATTAGGGTTTCATATCTGCACGAATTCTTCAGACCCCGTCCAGCTACTCATCTTTACCAGATGAGCTAATACCAGTTATCTGCTTCCCTTCCAAATGGTGATGCCCATTCTGTGGCTGGAATTTAATGTTACAGATCAATTTTCAGCCCCAGGCATCAGTTTTACATTTAGACATGCAGGGCAGCTCTGCTGAAGCCTCTCAACTGTTCTGGGTATTCAACAGCCCGTATCAGCATCTACACAAAGCACTGACCACACTGCTTTCAGTGCATCTGCTCAGTGAGAGAGTTTCCCATATGGAAATGTTTTGTAAAAATAAGGGATTACTTGGAAAGACACTGGGCTAACCCTGCTGAGTATCTGCTTTTCTTCTTCTCAGCTCTCCAGTGTGGAACGTCACCGCTGGTATTTTGGACAGTGACCATAAGGTCATAAGACTGAGAGACTGAGACTCCCTCAGCTCTTTGTTTACCCCCAGAAGACAAAACAATTGATAATTTCACCTAACAAGCAAGAGTTTTGGTGAATTCTTTAAAAACTCTATTTTTGAAGCAGCATGTCCCACACGTTTGAACCCAGCCTGGCAGAATAAGTTCCCTTGAGCAATGACATCTCACTGCTGTCACAGCCAGCCACAGTGCAACCCCTTTTTCACACAACTAGGGCACATGCCAGGGACACCTGCATGTACAGGTGGCTTCTCCTGGCAGCTCTGACATCTGGGAGGCCAAGCCAGGGACCCTCCTGCTGCCCAGAACCCTGTGTAGAGCCCCTGCTTCATTTCAAGGAGCCCCAGAAATGGGGTCAGACAGCACAAGAGTGAAGGTTTCTCCCTGACGTCTGTGACATTCTCCCACACAAGAACAAACCCAGGCCATGGCAAAATGTTAAAATGCCCATAAGCACTTGGCCCATATAGAGGTTCTTATCATGCTTTACCCCTGTGAATCAATCCTTTCAATTAAGCTAGCTGGGGGACATAATGATGTTTTTATTTGCAATTACAGCTCTAAATTAGGATCAATAGAAGCAGCTACAGCCCTACCATGCCAACAGTCCTGAATGGATCACAGGTTTTCAGAGAACACATTTCTAAAGTAAACTCATCCATTTTCTCTCAAAAATAAAATACCATAGGAAAAAGACTTAGATCTTAGTGCAAGAGAAAAACTCGAGGAATCTTACTTGATTTTTATTTTGGTTTTAGGCATCAAAACAGCAAGGCCTTCTTCCCTAGGGCTGCTTTCCCTGTGGATTTTCCATGGTCACATCTGGAACAATGCAGGTCAAACCTGACTCTGTCAGAAGAGAAGAGGAGAACACACACCCATTAGCCATCAACCTGTATTTCTGACTTCTTTAGTGTAAAATGGTACTTGATAAGAAGTCTCTGATATGGAAAACTTTTGCTTGAGTTTTTTGGATAGACTCTGTGTAGCAAAACATGCAATGCTTTCATCTTGCACAAATTGTGATTATAAAAAACCAAAAAAGACGTTACTAAATTTAAATTTTAACAGCTTTCTGAGGAATTAAGGCTGGTTACCTTAGTTTTAAGAAACCAATCAAAAAAGGGTGTAAGCTTGCAACAAATGAGAGCTTTTCTGAGGATGAAATTGCAACAAAAGATCCTATTTTTCCTGAGTTTCAAATTTCACAGCATATTTCATAGTTGTTGTACAAGTTGGGGTAATATCTGCTGTGATTTATAGAGGAGTGGTGCTGTAAGAAGCCTCCCTTCTAATTATAACTGGTTATGAGGTACATCACTCATATCAGCCTGAAATTTACTTCCATCTCGAACATGAGCTTTTTTTTTTTTTTCCCCTGTTTATTGTCACAAACTGGCCACAGAAATGCTGATAAAGACATTACAGAAAATGTTATTAACTTAATTCCTTCCCAGCTGAGGTTCCCTCTTTTAGTACAAGCTTATTTCGAGCCTTTGTTTAGGCATTGCAATGTGTCAGGCAACAAACATTATCTCTCTCATGGAAAGTTGTGCAATGAAAGCCTTTCCTGTTCCATGAGTTCCATTAGGCAGAACTGACTTTGACAGAATGTGCAAAAGAACCTATAAATCCAGTGATTCCCTCCACTTTCACAGGCAGCGTGTGCAAGGGCTTCACGTGTAGAGTAGATGTTTCATTTGAATGCAAAACATGCTAAAATTTGTACTGAAAAGCACTTAGGCCTTAAAAACATGCCATAATTCTAAGAAGAAAAATGCCTGACATATCTTTTGGCTGATTTCAAATTCATATATGTTTTAAATGATCTATAGAGCCTAAGCTGTGCATTTTATACAACAGAATGATAACCATTCCCATTCCCCTCCATCTAATCCACGGATGGTCTTGATTTATTAGCCAGTCGTGCACAGTGCACTGCCCCTCCCGAAATTCATGCTGTAATTTCAATTTTTGTTGTTGCTGCTGCTGCTATCTGGGTGCAGGGCTTGCCATGAAGATAGCATGGGCTTACCCTGTAAACATAATTGATGCTATCGAAGATAATGATTTAGGATATCATCCATCTCCAGTGCAGCTTGCCATTACGTGACTTGTTCTTGCAGGTATCTGATTTGTATCATAGACGAGCTGGCTTGATTGCTGTTTTGCCATAGAGTAATAGTTCCCTGCTTCCCACTGACATGCTGAGTCTCCCTTGATCACTCAGGTGATCAGTCAACACACGAGTTAATTATGGGTGAAGGGGTGTCTGAAGCCCAAAGATCAAAAGATACGCACAAGGTCTTCTCCAAGTCATTATTCACCTTCTTAAGCATCAGGCAGTCAGTTCAGATTCCTGCCTCCTGCACTGTCCTTAAATAAAGTGATATAACAGTAGGAAGCCTGAATTAGAGTTTCTACAAGACACAGAATGAAACATCCAATTTCTCCAAAAGAAGAGAAAAAAAAAAAAAATCCATGTGTTAAGACTGCCTACACGGGAA
>VZUA01006842.1:0-24160 GCA_013401035.1 Horornis vulcanius
CCATCCCAAACCACTCTGGGATTCTGTTCCAGAGCAGAGCTGAGTGTGCGTTTTAGCCTTGGCCTCCTCTTAGAACTACACGAGGGCTTAAAACAGAATTAGAAGCTTTACAAAGGTGAGCTTTGAGCAAAAATCTTCCCCAGCCCTGCTGGAAACTCACAGCCTTTGCTTTTTGTGCCACTAGGAAGGGACACCCCCTTTGGAAAGGGAGATATGTCTGGGAACAGCTGAAAAAAAAAATAAAATCTGTCTAACACTTCTTTCTGTGTATTCGTATCCTGCTGGACAGTTTCTGGAAAGCTGGGGCAGGCACAGTCCTTGGCTGTGTTTTCCCTTCTTAAGGAAGGGTTATTATTTTTTTTTTTCTTTTTCCATGGCCATATTTGTAAAAGTAAACACTTTTAAACATTTCACAGTGTGGATTTTAAACAGACGGTTGTTGTAAGGATTGGCTGGATTCTTGTATCCCTCGTCAGATTCAGGGGCAGAGCCTGCAGGTTTTTTTTCCATAGTTCTTAACTCTGAAATCAGCTTAATTCCTTGGGCAGGGATATGGAAGGTCTCAAAAGACAGTGCTTTTGGGCCTGAGCTTCTACAAATAATTTGGATTTTTACAGCAGTGATGACCCAGCCCAAAAAGGTGCTGCTGGTTGTAGTAGCTTTGAGCAGGGTTTATTGGGTGAGTAAGTAAGGAGTTCTCATCTCCCAGGACCCTGCATTTTTACTGCTGTAAACCTGAGCTCTCTCTGTCTGCTTGGCCAAGTTCCTGTGGATGTTTCCCTCCTAAATATGGAGATTTAGGTTATTAGTAGCATTTGTTAATTCCTGATGGGGGAAACTCCAGAAAAAATACTCCTTTCCCCCATTAGTATTGGCATATTGAAAAGTTTTGCTCAAAGTTTCGAGATGGAAACAGCTAAACAAATGGTCTTGCTTATTTTTGTCACTCCACAGTGTGCTTTTTCTTCCCCTTTTTTGCAGGCATCTGCCAGCCTGTCCAACCAGTACATTGCTTTTCATTTTCCTCACTGGCAGTTTCAAATGGTTTTGCTGCAAAGCTCTGGTGGTGAACACCCTAAAATTCAGAACTGTGTCACTAATCTTTAAACTGAACTCTTAATTTCTTCTCTTTTTCCTGATCCACCTCTGTTTGATCAGCTCTTGCCAGCAGCAGATTCTCTGGGGAATGATTCCTGGGCAGCTCCCCTTGACCCTCGTGTTCCTGCAGGCTCCATTGCAAACTGGGGCTGCACCAGTACAGGCAGTGGTGGGGGGGCTTTGGTTGCTGGAAGCATCCTTGGAGGGGTCTGTCAGAAGTTTTTCCATCTGCTCCTAAATTCTTCCCTTCCTCAAAGCCAGCAAGGGCCTTTTCCACATTGGAACGAGCCATTTTGGGGTGGAGAACAACTTTGTGTTCTAATATTTATTGTACATGCCAGAAGGTACAGACCCAGTGTAGGGAACGTGGCTTTCCTTGCTATGGGGGAAGAGCCTGGGCTGAGCATTTCTCATGTTCCTTGGAAAATGGGAATTCCTGTTGGGATAACAACAGACTGCTGTGGGTTCAGTGTTTTACTGTGTGCACTGCAAAGCACTGTGGATTCACTTGGGCTGCAAAGCATCAAGAGTTGGGCTTGAAGGGACCTTAAATTAAGGGACCTTAAAGCTCATCCTGTTCCAACCCCCTGCAGGGGCACATTCCACTGTCCCAGGATGCTCCCAGCCCCAATGTCCAGCCTGGCCTTGGACATTTCCAGGGATCCAGGAGCAGCCACAACTGCTCTGGGAATTCCATTCCTGCCCCTCCTCACCCTCCCAGAGAACAATTCCTGTCCAATCTCCCATCCAGCCCTGCCCTCTGGCACCGGGGAGCCATTCCCTGTGTCCTGTCCCTCCTTCCCTTGTCCCCAGTCCCTCTCCAGCTCTCCTGGAGCCCCCCTAGGCCCTGCCAGGGGCTCTGAGCTCTCCTTGGAGCCTTTCCCTCTCCAGGCTGAACAATCCCAGCTCTCCCAGCCTTTCCTCCAGCAGAGCTGCTCCATCCCTCTGCTCCTCCTGGAGCCTCCCCTGGGCTCTCTGCAGCAGCTCCAGGTCCCTCCTGTGCTGGGTCCCAGGGCTGGGGCAGCTCTGCAGGTGGGGTCTCACCTGAGCCCAGGGGCAGAAGGGCAGAATCCCCCCCTCTCTCAAGCTCCCCATGCTGCTGGGGATGCATTTCAGGGGTTTTATTTCCCATCTGCTATAACCAGTATTTTTATTTCTCTCCTCTCCTGCCAGTGGGTGTTTGTAGCAGGATTTGAAATTCAGCATTTTATGGCCACTGCAGACCTTTAATGTGAGGCTTTCCACAGCTCAACACGGCTTCTGTTCAGTGCCTCTTTTTTTCTGGGACAAACCCCTAAATTTCTTTGGCTTGTTGGGGATGCTGGTGGCTGGCTCAGGTGGGGCTGGGGGAGCAGAGCACCCCCAGAGCAGCACTGGGAGCTGTGTGGGTGGACACCCCTCTGTGTGCTTTGCCCCTGAGAGGCAGCACAATCAGGTTTTTATGCATTAAGTGTATTTGTAGGTGACTTGTTAAGGTTCTTTTTGCATGACTTCTGCAAATTCAAATGCAATTAGCTTCTTCCTCCTGTTGCCTTATTAATTACCGTGATGGACCTAAACTGATTTGGGACAGGATGTATCGCAGAGGATTGTGCCCTCTTTTTAAACTCTTCATCAAATCTCCAGCACATTTGGTCATTAATCTTTCAGGAAAACGGGGCTGGCTTGGTGCCAGGCTGCTTGCTCTGGAGAGGCAGGATGGCAATAACTGCTCTCTACTCTGAGTGACCCTCTGAAGGCAGAGACACTCCAGTGCTGAGTAAATGTTCATGGAAATCCTCCTCCTTCAGACAAGCTCATTTGGAAACTGTCCTGTTGCCTTACAAATATTGTAGGTTATTTTGTTTGTGCTTTGTTCCTATTAGAAACCAAAACCAGATAGTTCAGAAGAAATACTTTTGGAAAATAAGAGATAATGCAACAGCTGTATCTTGTTTAAAGTACTTGCTGTGGCAGGAGTGTGACTTTTAACCATTTAAAATACTTTTTGTTCTGTATTACTGGGTAGATTCCTGTATTCACATATATGGGATGGCTGCTGTTTTGAAATAATGGTGATGATGAAGGAGTGGTGTGGTTTGGAGAAGCATTTGTTATGGAATGATTGGGAACTAGGAGTTAATTCCTGTGCTCTGAGGTTCACGTGTTTCTGGGCTGGGGACAAGGTGGGGATTGGGCACAGGTTGGACTTGATGGTCTGGGAGAGCTTTTCCCACCTGGGAATGTACATAAGAATAAACATAATAGAAAAAAAGCCTATTTCTCTGAAATGGCACCTGTGAATTACAGGGAAAGAAAAGCTAATAATAATATTAATAATGATAATAACAATAAAAAATAATAACGTGGAAGTTGCTGAAGGGCTGGCATGTGTGAGTGTGTGGGACTGGCAAGCCACAGTGCATGAATAATTTTTCTGAATTATTAAGAGTGACGAATGTTCTCTCGCAGGGAACAATAGAGGAGTTCTGCTTGTAGCTCTGACGTTGTATTTTTAGTACCAACCCATTTTCAACTATGTCAAACTCAGCTTTTTTTCTCACTTGATTCTAAAAGATGGGTGGAATATTTCCTGCTGGAAGGGTTTGGAGCTCCCAGACTATGGAGGGTGGTTTAGTCTGTGGTGGGAGGAGTGGAAGGAGATGATTTTTAAGGTTTTTTTCCAACCCAAAGCAGTCTGGGATTCTATGAAATACACTCATAAATAAGCAGCTGGATTGCAAGGTGGTTTTGCTCTTCCAGCCAGCCCTGTTTAAGGGCAGCTGGAAGTGCTTTTCACACAGGCTTTGTAGTCAAAGTCTCATCTTAACCAATTATCCCTACTAATAAAGCCTGTTTTGCTTTTTCAAGCATGACCGAGTTATTAGCCAGCCCTTTCCCTGTGGGTATTTAATTTGAGGGTGCTCAGATGTGGCAGAGCACCCTAAAATTAAAGCTGCGTTTCATTGATGTCCCAGCCCAAGGTGTTTTCCTTCATGATGATGTATTTTGTGGGGTGGTTAAAAGGCTTTTGGTGACTCGGGGTCCCCTGAGCTTGCTCTGATATTCCTGTGTTGAGGACAGAGACTGAATCAGGTGGTTCAGCTGTTCTCTTACACATCTGATATAAATTATTATTATTATTGATAATATTATTAATATTATTAATGATAATAACATTAAGCTCTTGAATTCCCTAAATTTGTTCACATTGGGTTTATTTTGCTGCTTCTCCCATAGCTAGAACCATAAAGGTAGAAAAAGACCTTTAAGCTCATTGAGTCCAGCTGAGTTTTCCTGTTCCTTTGCTGTTGTTTGGACCCAGTTTCTCCTCAGCTCCTCCTCAAATCCTTTCCCGTGTTCATTTCCAACAATGAGAGCATTATTTAGTGCTGGGGGTCTCTACATCCAGAGGGAAGTTTGCCTTGGGCCAGGAATTCCCTGAAAGTCTTTTTGGATATTCTTGCAGCAGCTGCACTTGCCTGACTTTAGCAAGGAGAAACGAAATAAATTTGGAGCCTTGGAATGATACAAATGCCTGGAATCGCAATGCAGGATGACATGATGAACACAAAGGCTTTAATTAGGTTTTCCTTGGTGGGCAGTTGGGCCACATTAATAACGAGCTCGTTGTTAGGAGGATTTGGGGTGGCCGGCACCAGAAGAGCAGTCAAGAGCTGAATCAAGGCACAGCAGGGAAAGCATTGGCTGGCTTGGCCCAGCAGGTGGGGTGAGGAAATGGGGTTCTGCAGCACCTGGTCAGCCTGACAGATCCCCAGCTTTGCTGAAAGGAAGACATCCCCCAGGTGCAGGTTTTCCTGGGCTCCTTATTTGCACGCAGGAGGGGCTGGTGTGAAGCAGATCCCGACTCTCAGGAGTGGTTTTTGGGCAGCCTGGTCCTGTCCCCTCCTGCCCTTCCGCAGGGTCACTCCTGGTGGCCTCTGGTGTCCAGTGGAATGAGCTGGGTTGAAATAACCTTCAAACTATCAGAGGAATAAAAGGAATGTTAAACATCCCCGAGCTGGCTCTGCAGTGGGTGGAACCCTGTGCAAGCACCGTGGTGTCCTCAGTGCTGGGCTGGTTTGGGTCTCCTCAAGGCTCAAAAAGAGTCAGTTTGGCTCTTTTTCAAGAAGACATGACCCACTAAAGTGTTTTTCTTTGAAAACCTCGTCCCATGTTGATCTTTGCAACAGCTAAAACCCTCCTGAGTGCTCAGGCTCTGCAGGGAGCTGTGAACAGTTCAGCCCCCAGGGTGAGGAATGAAGGGCTGAGGAGCTGCTGTCCAGCCTGGAGGTGTTTTAGGAGCTTTAGTTTTGGTCTAGATCAGGATTTAACGTTCTCAGTTGTGCACCTGCACGAGTGGCTTTAGGAATTTTGTGCCAAATGCCTCCTGTAGTGATTATATTATAAATCCTCAGAGAATCCGTGCAGTGTCACCCTTTGGTGTGCTCCAGTTTGTATAATTAATAGAAGATACAATAAACCAAGTAATAAATCCGCTGCCTTTTTTATTTGTGCTTCCTTTCAGTTTTGTGTATGGAAGATATTCCAAGTAGCTGTGTTATTGTAGATGTGAAACTTGTAGCTAAAAGAGGATTTTGCAGCTCCACAAAGTCTATTTTTATTTCAATGCTGGACGTATCTCAGGCTTATTTACAAAAAAAAAAAAAAATTGCAAGTTCCCATCTCTGTAATTTTTTTTGACTTCTCTGCACATTTTTAGGGAAAACACTGATTTTTTTTTTTTTTAATTTATTTGTGCCCCAGGTCTAAGGAGCTAATAAAGGAAGCAATCCTTGACAATGACTTTATGAAGAACCTGGAGTTGTCCCAGATCCAGGAGATTGTGGATTGTATGTACCCCGTGGAGTATGGCAAGGACAGCTGCATCATCAAGGAGGGAGATGTGGGTTCCCTGGTCTACGTCATGGAAGGTAGGGTTGGGAAAGATCTTATTTATTCCTTTTTTTTTTTTTTTCAACACTTTGAGACAAAAAAACTTTCATGGGAAAAACTGTTTCAGAGAAAGAGGCTGTCTAAATGTGGTTGCTTGAAAATTGTGTGGACTGCTTTTGCTTGGAAAATTCTGCCTGGATTTGTGTGCCTGCCTGGGTAAAGAAAAGAGGTGAAATCTGTTAACCCTGCACTGGAATAAAGCTCCCCCAAGCAGAGTTCCTGTGCTTGGAGGTGAAATCTGTTAACCCTGCAGTGGAATAAAGCTCCCCCAGGCAGAGTTCCTGCGTTGGGGGCGATGGTTTGCTGGATAAATGAGGATTTTTACCAAAGGAAGTGGCTGTGGAACAGGGAGGACGTGGTCACAGCCTCCTCCCAGGTGTAGCTGTTGGTGCAGCACGTGGGGCTCTCCACAGCAGCTGTGCTTGGGAGGATGGAAGGTGGTGCTGGTGCATCCTGGCCACGAAGGAAGTGCAGCACCTGTGCTGGAGCACATCTGCTTTGTCACAGGGTGTGCTGGGGTTTCTCAGGGAGCACCAGAGCAGGGCGTGTTCAGCTTTGTAAAAATCTTCTAACAGATGTTGCCGATGCTCTGCCTCTCCAAAATCCCAGCTCCTTGTGTTTGGTGTCATCCTCTTTCCAGGTTCTCTCACTCTGAGCCTATTTCCTGTATATTTGTGCTTTTTTATTTTTAAGGAAGTGCAAGTCAGCTGTCAGAGTTACTGAGCTGGATCAAACCTTGTGTGCACCCAGCATCCCTCTCCTCAGAGAGGCTGATCTGAGTTCTGAGGGGGACATCCCTGAATTCCTTCCTGGTGTGACTTGGTGCCACAATGGATAAATGCTTATCAAGTTCTTCTTGCTCCTCACCAGATCTATCTGGTGGATTCAAACATTTTGGCCAGATAACACCTAAGGGGAGTGAAGGTTTTTCACTTGCCCTTCTATATTTTAATATCTTAAATTGTTCTTTTAAACAAAAATCTTTCCAAGGCAGTAAGCCATCCTTTAAACAAGCTTTCCTGCCAAATTCCTCATGCTGTATAGTTGCAAATACTCCTCACTGGTTTCCCAAAACAGCTTGAAGATTCTGTCCTTTTAAGGTTAAGTCCTTTCTCAAGGCACAGGTTTTATTCCTCTGTTTTTTTCACAGTTTTGAATTTTGCACATTGAAATGTTTTTTCTGTGAATTATGTGTTTCCACCCCCAGCACTGCATGGAAAGATTTAAGATTTTCAGTCCTCTGGATACAGAGACTGTACTTTGAGGTGCAGAATCTGTTCTGTTGATGATAAAAAACTACTTTAACATAATCCTTGAATAGTATTTTCTTCCTAGTGGAAATGTGGAGGATTTGCCCTGTGCAGTTCTGTGCTCTCTTCCCCAATTCCCCCCACACCAGAGGTTTGCTCATGGGGTTTTTGCTGCCTGGCTGCTTTTGGGATCTTGTGTTCAATGCTGTCCCTTGAAAAAAACCCTGAGAGCAGGACATGTTGGAATCAGGGTGTATTTATCTCCTGCTCAGCCTCTTCCCACTCCCTGGAGAGGATTTTGGTGGGGAGGATTTAGGGGCAGAACTGTTTCCAGCATGGTTTGGGGTATTGAGCATGGCTTGGTACTCAGATAACCCTAAACTGCTGATAGATTTTATCATATTTATGTGATAAGATATTATTTATCAGATATTATTTATCAGATGGCCATGTGGTGATGAGTGTGCAACAAATGTGTGTCAAAAACAAACACTGTGTTTTTTGGGCACCTGAGGTTTTCCATGTTCTCCTGGCAGCCCTGTGTGTGTGAGGGCACGACTTGGTTCTTCCCTTGGCTTTGTAACTTAATTTAAGATTATTTAGATAGCTCCCTAAATATGCATAATGCTTTGCAAACCCAATTATGGCGAGTTTATAGTCTATGTTTAGACTTAATGCAATGAGTGATGATGAAGTCATGGAAATGGGAGAGGACATTATCAAATAGGTTGGGCTGTGGTTATGAGAGCTCTTTTTGGTTTATCATTCTGTGTCCTCTCAATTATTAACACAATAAGCCCAAATATAAACTCTGTTCTTTGCAAAACTCTACTGGAGAGACCCATCTTTGAGTATTACTGAGAGGTGTTTTCTCAAAAATCAAATGAATGCTGCCCTCCTTCCATTAATTCCTTTTTCCTTCCTTACTTGGGCTCTTGCTCCTCTTTGAGATGGTAGTGAGAAAAACCAGAGCTTTGAGTCAGGAGCTGAAGTTGAATTTTCTCAGCAAGCAGAATCCTGAATTTAGAGCTTCTTTGCTTTTAATAAGTCTAATAAGCTTTTTTTTTGTTTGTTTTGTTTTGTTTTTTGTTTTTTTGTACTCTGGGGTGACTTTAGCCACAGTCTGTGTCTTGCTGGCCAAATTCCCACCTCTAGGGATCTGAGGGCCCCCGGTTCAGGCTTTCAGGTGCTGGCCCCACCACATCCTATTCTTTAAACCATTTTATTTCTCTGGTTTTACTCTGCATGTGCTGTTCCTTCAGCCCTCTGGGAACAGCCCTTGATTCCCTTGTGTTCCAAATGTAGCAAGAAACCTCCTCAACTTTTCCTTATTAACTGAAATGGGTCAAGAGGTGCCCTAAACCCTGAGCAATCCCAAAAAAATTCCCTTACAGCTGTGCTTAGAAGGTGGGAATGAATATATTTGTGATGTGACAAGTATCCATGAGGGGCTGAAATTGCTGGCAGCACTAAACATCCCTGCTGTGCCCACCTCCAGCAGGAATATTCCTCCAGGCTGGGAGGCTGGGAATGTAAAGGGGGATGAGTGATGCTCTGCCTTAAACTGCTCCACGGCTCTGCAGGGAAAACAATTCTGAGAGGAAAAGAAACTTATTTCTTGGATATAGTCCCTTTCCTGGGAGAAAGTTTGCTGCTCTGAGAGGGGTTCAACAGATTATTTGTCTTCAAATTGAGGGTTTTTAGAGCCAAAAAAAGTTCTTGTTAATTAATCATAAATGAGTCCACTACTTCCATTTCTTTTTTTTCTTTAAAGGAAAAAAAAACCTAAACATTTTCCAAGAGATAGTTTTGCAGGTTTGCATTTGCTGACTTCAGAGCACTGCTGAAATTTTGCTGAAATCAAATTTCAAACGGTGGCAGCCTGGAGAGGTGTTTTCAGGGAGCTCCACCTCAGATGTGGTGATGACAGGCTGGAGCTGTGCAGGGCTGCTGCCTGACACTGCTGAGGATCCATGTGAGAGCCCACCTCCCACCCCAAATGTTTCCTCTGGCTGAGCCAGTCAGCTGCAGCCTGTCAGGATGGATTAGGGCAGGAGGAAGATCCTGTGGAGAGCATCAGGTGGCAAGGTCCAGGTTTGAGGCTCTCCTGTGAATAAACAGATATTCTCGTTTTTTCAAAACTTTAGTGATAAAGAATAAATAGTAATGAAGTACTGAAGGTGTAAAGTAGTAATACAATTTACACCTTTAGTAATAAAGGTGTAAAGAGGCCTCCCTTGAGGGCTGGTGCCATTCCCATGAGGCATGGAAGAAATAATTGAGTGGTATGGGGGAAAGGGGAATTCCTTGGATTAACTCTTTTGTGCCTCACGGTTTTGTATTGGCAGTGGGTGCTGCAAAGGAATTCTGAGGCTGCACCTCTGCACGCAGCTGGAGAACCTGAGGGAAGAGAAATCCCTGTGTGCTCCTGCTTCTACAGGCATGGAAAGGGAAGAAGCAGCTTTTTAAGAACCAGCCCACACTTCCCCCAGCCCCTGTTTAGGTAGTTTTTCCCTCTCCTCTTAAATTTCCTTTCATTTTTGTCTTCAGTCGTGGGGATTTGCCTTTCATTTTTAAAGGTGACTTTGTCTCTTGCTTCCTCCTTGATCCAAAAGAAGGCTCTAACTGTGATTTCCCATGGGAACCCGGGTTTCTGGGAGTCTTGGGAAGCAGTGTGTTCCTAGAGGCTGTGGGATCTGCTGGGACATGGAGCTGGGTCTTGATAAGGGAAGCCAAACAAAGTCCATGTGGCTGTTTGAACTGCACAGACAAATTGGGAGGCTGTGGCAGCCCTTCCACGGGGCCTCAGAGGGCTGAAATGCTCCTCTGGGAGGCTCCAGGGGCTTTTCCTGTTGAATCCAAAGCAAGGCAGGCACATGGATGTTGTCTGTGCTCCCCTCACTGCCGTGTGCCTGCACAGCCTCTGCCCCAGGGACTCATCCTCGGTGTGTTGGCACTGGCACTTCACTTGCCACATCTCCCTTTCCCCCAGGGTCACTGCAGGCTCCCTGTGCAGTCATCCCCAGTGCTGTGTTCAGTCTTTGTGCCACCTCCCTTCTTTCCCTCTTTTTGTGGATCTGATTTAACAGGATTAATTCCCTTGTAGGGTCTTGTGAGGCACATCTTCCTCCTCTCGGGGAAAGGGCTTGGTGGGACTGGTACTTTAAAATGAAAAAAATTTGGGGGAACAGAGACCTGTTTTGGATTTAAGGAGCATAAATGATCAGAGGGATGGAGCAGCTCTGCTGGGAGTTGAGGCTGGGAGAGCTGGGGGTGCTCACCTGGAGAGGAGAAGGCTCCAGGGAGAGCTCAGAGCCCCTGGCAGGGCCTGAAGGGGCTCCAGGAGAGCTGGAGAGGGACTGGGGACAAGGGATGGAGGGACAGGACACAGGGAATGGCTCCCCAGTGCCAGAGGGCAGGGCTGGATGGGAGATTGGGCAGGAATTGTTCCCTGGCAGGGTGGGCAGGCCCTGGCACAGGTTTGGCTGAGCTCTGTGTGCTGGGGTGTTCTGGGTCACTCTCATGCTCTGGGATCACACCTGGAGAGATGGAGCTGGGCCCCTGCAGCTGGGATTTTCCTGGCTTTGTCCTGTGTGCCCAAATACTGTCCTTGCTAGGCTTCCTGTGGGAGATTCCTTCCTTTCTGGGGTAGGACCAGGCAGTTTTGAGTGCTTTTCCCAGTTATATTCCTGATAATGTTGCTAATTCCCACCTCTCTGCACCCCCCAGGGGCACAGTGGAAGGTGATACCAACAGCATCCATTGCAGTCAGGGCTTTTCCAATGCAGCTCAGCCCCTCCAGAACTTGTTCTGCCTCTCAGTGCAGGTGTTTTGGTCCCTTCCTGAGCCTCTGAACCTCCTCTGGAGGGGTCTGGGTCTGCTGTCCCACGCAAATGTCCAAAGCAGCACCTCACTGCACAGGTTTAGGCTCTGGAAATTGGGGAGCATTCACTCAGTGCCCAGAGGAGCTCAGTGTGGAAAGGAATCATTTAAATATCATGGCAACTGGGAATTTCTGCACAGCCTGCCAAGAAATCACTGTCCTCCAAGGAGCCTGCCTTTCCCAGGACTTCCCATGGGGTTTGGGAAAATGTCCTGTGGCAGCAGTTTCCTCTTTGCTCTCCTGTTTCATGTGCTTTTGTACTATTCATTTTTGTTTCCTCCATCCTGGTATTGCAGGGTTGGGCAGGAGTCAGATCAGGGTTTTTTTTCCCTCTGCTCCTCTCTGGAATCCTGCAGGCTCCCTGAGTTTCCTGCCTGTTGGAGAAATTGAGTTGTCCTGCCATACCCGGGGCAATGGAATGCAAATCTTCCACTGTTATCAGCTCGTTATTTTAATTTTACAGTGTCTTAATAATTAACTCTTCCAAGAGTGTTATTTACCCATATTAGTGATGGGGAATTACGCGTTTCTTGTACTTTCTTCATGAAATGTTCATGAGATGAAATATGAAAGGCTGATTTGGCTCGTGACAGATGTGGTTTGATATTCTGGATGCAGCAGTTATTTTTAAAGCTGCAGAACTAAACCTTAGCACCTAAAATGCAATAAGAAATAATGGTGAAAGCATCCCTTTTCAGCAAGGAAAAACACCTAACCTTTGGTTAACCTTTGGTTAACTAAGCCAATATTTGGTTGGGAGTAGAAGAGACAGGAATCCAAGCTGGGACTGATGACTTCAGACTTCCCAAATTTGTGAAGGTGTTGCTGGACTGGCAGAGGAGAGGAGGGACTGGAGGCTGTTTGATGATTTATACAGATATAAATCCCCCAAACAGCTAAATCTGGTGTCTCTGTCCTGCTGCCAGCACAAATTCCCACTGGAACTGGATGAGAGGGGCCTGCTGGCACGTTCCTCTGCAAGGCTGTAGAAGTTGGAGTGTCGAGCTGACCTGAGAATTCCTTTCATTTTCTCAGTGAATGCCCAGCTTTCTGTGGGATCTGCTCCTATTCACAGTGATTTATTCCTCTTTCCATTCCTCTAATCATTACCTGAGCCTGTTTCTGCAGTGTGGTACTGACACAAAGCTGGGGCAGCCTTGGCAAAAGCTGAAGGAATTCATCGCTGGGGAGGAGTACTCGGAGTTTATCAAACAGATAAATTATTCTGTAAATGCTTTCCCACAACCTGGTTCATCCCCAGGCAGCCAGATATGCATCTTCCCCTCTCAGGGAGAGCAGGGGATAGGTGTGACCTCTTCCAAAACAGCTCCTACTGTTGATGACAAACGGGATTATAGTGGGTTTTTCCCCCGCATAAGATCACGGCTGATGTGCCACTGATTTTTGTACTGCTCAGCAGTAATGTGAAGGCTGCTTTGTGGTGAAGGGGGTTTTATTTACCAAAGAAATTGGGGAGATAAAGCCTCATTCATTTTATTAATAATAGCAGCTGGAAAGGGAGGCACAAATGCCTTTCTTGTCCCCCCACACTGTTCCGTGAGTCCCTTTTGTTGCGGCTCCCACAAGTGAAATGTGAAATAAAAGGACTTTTCAGCCCAGCAGTGAACATGGAGTGTGGGGTTTTCTTATCTTCTTTTCTTCATGTTAGAGCCTGGAGGAGCCTGGATTCTGACCTTTGGCTGTGCCCCTTCAACTCCAGAGCTCTGTAACTCAGGCTGTGCGTGCAGATAGAAAAATTCCAGGGTTAGAATCCAAACTATCATGAAAGGAGCAGTAAAGGGAAGACTCCCTTTGCGTGGGCTCCACTGCCTTTGGATTCCTTGTTTGCTTGGAAAACTCATCTACAAAAATAATCAGACCATGGGAGCTCCATGCCCTTTGTTTCTGCTCTTGGTTCTGGGGACAGAGCTCAAATCACCAATTTTGGGGAGGGGAAGGAGAGAGAGGCTGGGTCAGAACTGTACAAATACAGAACAGCCCGAGCTGGAAGGGATCAGCTCCGGGTTCATCTGGAATCCTGCAGAGTTTCCTGTAGGAGCTCATCCCAAAGAGTTGCTGAGAAGTGACCTCATCGCTGTTATTCCAGGCAGGAATGGGGGAAACCATTCCTCTTGGTCCCATGGAACTTTTCCATGTTCCTTAAACACTTCACCTTGGTTGAACATCTCTTCACCCCAGGGGAAGCTCATGAGAACATTCCCTGCGTTTTCTTCCCCACTGAGGTTTCCTTTCCTTTTTTTAGGTGGGAAAAACCTCCCGTGGGTTTTTGTGGCCAAGGCTCTGTGCAGCCCAGAAGTTTGACAGAGAATAAATCCAAGCAAAAGGATAAAACTGGGAGGGAGGGGAGAGATGTTTGCATTGCATTATTTGGCAAAGTTTTCTGATTTTTCCTGTGCTTTGGTGTGCGGGGTCCTGATCTGCAACTTCTTTGCAGCCCCGGCAGATGGGTTTGGGGGAAAAATGAGAATTCTGCTCTTAGGAAACAAATCAAAATGTCAGATCAATGTTTGCACTGTATTTATCTAAAATAATGGAAATTACAGTGTATCCCAGCAGCTGCTGCTCCTCGCACATCCAGGCACAGATGATAATTAAATGCAATCAGAACACGTTGGATTTAAGATGGAAAAACTAATAAAAATAAGATGTTTGCCATCCTTGTGCTAAATATTTTCATAACCTCTCGGTTCTGACTGCAAAAGCTATTTTGTGGAGCCACCAGAACATGAAATAACAGTGGGTGAGCTTTCTCATATTCTAAATAGCAGAGCAGCTGGGATTGGAGATGCTGCAGATCTGGAAAAGCAATAATCCTGGGCTAGTTCTGCAGCCCCATCCTTCCAGTCCACAAGGGACTCTTTATCACTGCTGAAACTCTGTAAACTCTTATCTTGGAGTAGGAGGCAACTTGAAGTCATTTTCTGCTTAGGTTTATTTTTTTAACTTTTTGTTTTTACTGATAGTGATGTGTAACTTCACAGGCTTGCTAAAGTTAATTGTATTTTTTGTTTCTTCTTGTTCTTCTGCTCCCAGCTCTTTCCTCTCATTACTTTTTTGGGGGTATGGAGAGATCCAGGAGCTTTTAAAAGGTCTTTGTTTATAACTATGTGAAATCTGACTTAAATGAGATTTTTTTTTCAGCCCAAAACACTGTGTTCTTTTGCCCTGTTCTCTCGTGACAGTTATTCCCCTCAGAAAAGAGAAGTCCAGTTGTAATGTGGATTAAAGATGTGCAGTGGGCAGTGAGGAGCTGGCTATGGCAAAGCCCTGCTGCCTTTCAGGATCATGGGACAAGTCAGGGTGGAAGGGACATCTGGTGCCACATCCCTGCTCCAGCAGGGTCATCCCAGAGCACCTGGCACAGGATTGTGTCCATTGGAAACAGTGAATAACTCAGGAATTTACTGCAGGTGTCCCTGCAAAGAAAATGTTCCTAAGGATTATGGAACCCTTTGTGCCCCTAAACTGGCAGGGGGTGGAACCAGATGAGCTTTTAAGCTCCTGCCAACCCAAAGTTTAGGATTTATTAGGCAGAAATAAGATGGAAAACTGACATCACCGCTGAAATTTAAGTTTTCCAGTGATCCCTGGAGGTTTGTGGTAACCCATGGGGTAAAAATTCCACAGTGGCTGAGGAAAATCCCCAAGTGTCAGGTCCCAGGACAGAATTTTTTTGGAGCCAACTGGTCAACGTGCCCTGAAATGAGAACCAGCTCCAGAGATCTCCATTTAACAATGCATTCCTGTGTTCAAATTTGGACTGGATAAACCCATGGAAGATCATTTTTATAAGGCAAGGAATAATTTTGTTTCCGGTTAGTACAAGATAAGAGAAGGAGATGTCCTTGGGAATGTTCATCTGGAGGGAACAAGTGGACCTGCTGCATGATGAATGAAAAGTAAGGAAGTTTATTTTCTGCTTTCCACCAGCAGCCTCAGCTTATTATCATTTGTCAGCTCTCTCCAGGACATTGTTTTCCTTCTTGGAAAAACCAGGCCTTTTTCACAGATCCCATTTGGCTGAGCATATTTAACACTGCAGAACATATTTAAGACTGCAGGACTTACTTTGCTCATCGTTGCTGCTGGGAGGATCATTTATTTCCTGCTCTTGTGCTCTGTCAACTGGAACAAAAAGCATTTGGGTTTCCTCAGGAGCTTTGGGTGGTGGTTGGGAAAATTGAGGGGCTGAGAAGTCCCAACAGCTTCTTGTGCTGCTTTGCCTTTTAAATTTTAATGGGAATCTCTGTTTTCTGTCTTGTTTTGGCAAAATTAATCCTAGATCCCAGAATGGTTTGGCCTGGGAGGGATCTTAAAGA
Organism: Horornis vulcanius; assembly: GCA_013401035.1. Taxonomy (NCBI): domain Eukaryota; kingdom Metazoa; phylum Chordata; class Aves; order Passeriformes; family Scotocercidae; genus Horornis; species Horornis vulcanius. Next base: position 15,507 of record VZUA01006842.1, read on the forward strand.
ACTTCCCATTCCCTGCCATGAGCAGGGACACCTTCCACTATCCCAGGTTGCTCCAACCTGCCCTCAAACAATTCCAGGGAAGCCTCTGATTTAGCTGACAAAACAAACAAACAAACAAACAAACAAACGCAAAAAAAACCCCAAAAAACAACAACAACAAAAAAGCAGGGCTGGAGCTCTTTATCCCTCTTCCTCTTCCCCAGATTTGCTTCCTACTTCTGCAGCTGGGTGATTTCCATGTGTTAGCATTCCCAGCCAGGTCCTTGGGTGACACAAACCAGCACAGCCCCATCTGTCACCGAGCTGCTGTCTCCATGCTCTGCTTAATGTCGTTATTTACCAGAGGAAGATGAACAGTAAGTGAAACCTTTCCTTCGTGCTCTGGCCTCAAACAAGGCAGCTGAAAAAGAGAATGAGAGCTGGGGCCAAAGCAGAACATAAAATCCCACAGTAAATGAAAGCTGATGGGAGGCAATGGAGTGTGGAATGGGATGTGGATGTGGGGACTTCCCCCGAGGACTGTTCAGGGCTATCAGGCCTGAAGGAAGGAGCATGGGGAGGGAACTCAAAGGGACACCTCCCACTGTCCCAGGCTGCTCCCAGCCCCAATGTCCAGCCTGGCCTTGGGCACTGCCAGGGATCCAGGGGCAGCCACAGCTGCTCTGGGCACCCTGTGCCAGGGCCTGCCCACCCTGCCAGGGAACAATTCCTGCCCAATCTCCCATCCAGCCCTGCCCTCTGGCACTGGGGAGCCATTCCCTGTGTCCTGGCACTCCAGCCCTTGTCCCAAGTCTCTGTCCATGTTTCCTGTGGCTCCTTCAGGCCCTGCAAGGCCACAATGAGGTCACTCCAAAGCTTCTCCTCTCCAGGCTGAGCACCCCCAGCTCTCCCAGCCTTTCCTCCAGCAGAGCTGCTCCATCCCTCTGCTCATCCTGGAGCCTCCCCTGGACTCTCTGCAGCAGCTCCAGGTCCCTCCTGTGCTGGGCCCCATGGAATGGATGAATCCCCATTTCTTAGGGTTACTGGTGTCTAAACAGGGTTAAAAACTCTTGCTGGGCTTTTGCTCCCCCTGAGTAAGTGATGAAGTAGATCTGTTTTCTAGCACAGTTTTAATTTTCTGACCCCTACAAGTCAGAATTGGCACTTGGGAGGCGTTTCCAGAACTGTGCATTGTGCTGCAGTGCACAGCAAAAAGAGGTGCTGGAGATTTATTTCCCTGTCTGGAGATGAGTTATGAGTACTTTCACCACATTATGCAGATCAGCTGTCAGACTGTGGGGGATATCTGCATCAGGAATGGCTCTGATGCCAGAATAGAAATCAGGGAGTATTCACTCCAATATTACAAATTAGTGATTTTAAGAGCTCCATAAGGAGCAGGAAGAATCACCGTTTTTAAAAGCTCGTAATAAACAAGTTGATGCAGTGACAGTGCTGTGGGAGTGACGAGCATCAGTGCTAAGGTTTCTCAGAGTCCTGTCAGACTGATTTGGATTGTCCTGTGTTTATTCAGGATGTTATTCCCCATAACAGGGAGGTCCTGGCACAGGTTGCCAGAGAGGTTGTTAGTGGATTCCCAATCCCTGGAAGTGTCCAAGGCGTTAAAGCTCATCCAGTTCCACCTCCTGCCATGGGCAAGGACAGCTTCCACCACAGCAGGTTGCTCTGTACTGTGGAGAAGAGGAATAGGGAATGGAAATATTCCAAGGGTGAGGGGGTTTCCACCATCTGGGAATTAGGAGTCACCAGCAGACCCAAACAGGCAACGAGTCCTAAGAGCAAAAAATGCGCCTTTTCTTTTTTTTTTTTTTTTTCCAGTGCGATAAGACAGGATACAAATTTGACATAAACAATTCCTTAGGAAATGTAGAGAGTTTTACATTTCAAGTATGATTCCCTTCCTAAGGGAATGTGTAATTTTATTAATTTGACTTAGCTATTTCCTTCCATGGCATTTGTTCTGTCAGTTTTGCTGTGTGCAGGATATTTGGAATATCTCCCTGGTGGCCTGTGAGACCTTGTGCTCGCTCGTCCCTGGATGTCCTTCCTGATCCCTAGAAAGATTTGAAGCATGGGAAAGGCATCCTTTAAAGAACCAGAAGGGCTCACTGAATCTTGGTGTGCATTAACAGCTACCATGTTTCTTTTGAAAGAAATGCTTTCCCAACATCCCCACTCTGGTTCAGCCTAATGATTACCACAAAAACCTGGCCAGGACAGGTTGGGAGCAGCTGCAAACGGAACTGTTCGACATCACAGATTCATATCAGGCTCTAATGAGGCAAAAATTAGCTCTCCCCATGGCAGATGATTGCTAATGTGCTGGAATATTGCTGCTGCTGCTCTCTCCAGCCTGCTTGGAATTCTAGCATCATCCCCTCACACGGGCAGGGCTGGGAGCTGGGAGAACGCCCTGCTTCTCCTTGTGGGGCTCAGTTCTGCAGGACATCAAATTGGAGCAGAGAAAAAGAGAGCTGGATTTGTTAAATGACCGAGTTTTTCCCAAATCAGGCATTGCTGCCCCTCGTGTCACAGCTCCAGTGGTTCAATCCAATTCCCTGAGTGCTTTAATAGGGAATTGCACCTTCCCTGTTCCCGATGGTGAGCCGGGCACAAAGGTTTGCTGGGAATGTGCTGCCTCAATCAATGGACACCACAGCTCCCCCTCAGGGCTCTCCATCACAAAAACTGAAAACTGGTCTTAGCTGGGAGAAAACAATGCCTAAATTTATTAAAACAATCATGAAAGCTAAAACTTAAATGCCTAAATTTATTACCTGGTCAGGAAATTAAACTTTAACGATTGGTTTGTTAATGAAGATGATTAAAGCAAAGTGTCTCAGCTTTTTCCTTGCTTGTTCTGTAGTGGGGAGGGAATTCACCTGGCTGGGAAAGCCTCAAGTCATCCAGCAGGGAAGCTGAGTGATTTTTCCTTCAGGGCTAAAAATCCCAGTCATAGGGGGTCTGGAGAGTTGCTGATGGAGCGTTGAGAACACTTCCACCCCTCAGGCCCCACACCCCCGTGGGCTGACTAATGGCATCATAAAAAACCAAAAGGAAACAACTGAGACACAAGAGGTCTTCCTGGTAAATGGGAATATAAACACTGTGCTTCTGTTACACTCTTGGACAGAAATAGTTCACTGTGTTCTTTTTTTACAGAACTTTCACCCTTCAGTGCATGATTTAGGAGCTGGGATTAAAAATTTGTCCTCTCCAGAGCTAAGGGCCACTTCTTGAAGGATAAGAAGTGCTTGCATCTTGTCTTTGCTGTGGGAGGTTTAGCTGGAGCAACTCTGCCAGTTAAAAATATTGAAAAAGGAGCTATTATCAAGGCTAAGTGAATTTGAAAATCCAAATGTGCCAGGCTGCTGTCTTGCAGCAAGTTTGGGTGGAAGCACCTCCAGTCTGACCATCACTGGGCGCTTTCTGCTCTTTGGCTAAACGATCTCTCTGTGTCTTTGAAAAGATCTGTGTTTTCCCCCTGCAGCCTTCCTGATCATCACAGTTTTCCACACAGTCCTCACTGTGTGGTTTGTCTTGATCTCAAGATACATCCTAAATTTCTTGATGTGATCAGGGATTGCTTTGTTAAGGACTTTCCCCTTAACACCACAAAAAAATTGGGTTATTGTATAACCCAAGTACTGCATGTGGAAATGAAATGATTTTAGCTGACAAAATGAGGTTTTTTTTGTGGTGCTTACCAAAGTTAGACCTAATTCTTACGGGAAAGAGCAGCCAGATTCTGTTGTTGACAAGCTTTGACAAAGGTCTTGCAGGAGATTTTTCTCCCCAATCCTTCCTATTTTATTCCTTCTGTCATTGTTAACAACTCACCCCCTGAGCTGTTGTTGCTAAGCTGCCCTAAGAATTTGCATTTCCAGGCAGCCTGAACCTCTCCTAATTTCAAGAATAACCTCAGCAAGAAGCAATTCCATAACCTAAAACGTGGGCTGGAAGCAGCCACTGGTGTGTTTAGTCTATTATTTGTGCCAGGGAACAACTCCTTGGGTTGCTGAGCAATCCAGAGGAATCTGTTTTACAGGATGTGCGGAATTCTCCCCTCAGCTCCCCTGTGCAGGTTAATAACCTCAAAAATGGTTTTGTTCCACAGCCAACAGTGCCAAGGCTCCCAGGGAGGGGAGGGGAAGGGAATGCTGGCCTCAGGAAAAGGCAGTCTTTTTGTCTTTTAAACTGTATTGATTCCTGCACTGTGGGAACCTGGGGAATGGAGTAACAGCGTGTGGGATTTGTGTCTCAGTGAATGGGGAAAAACGATCAGCAAACAGATAAAGCCATTGAGGAAAAGCAGCACGGACAGACAGAAAGGGTTTTATTGACTACTGGAATGGAATGGCAGAGTGGTTGTGCTAATAAAGTCGTTTTACCTGCTTGGGGGAGGAAGGAAGGCAGGGCTTGCAGGAGGAGAAATTCCCTGTTAGAGGAAGCATGGGGATGGAGTCTGTGCTCTGTGTGGGCGGCCAGCCTTGGGATGAGCTGAAATCCTGCCCAAACCGTGGAGTAAACCCTGAGCAGGGTGAAAGAGGAGCACTCAGTGCTGTGAACAAGTCAGTGTTACCTTGGCAAGCAAGTTGAGGCTGAGTCTCCAAGGCAGAGTCTGACAGGATTCGGCAGAGCGACAAAATCTGAGGGATTTTATTTTATTTTATTTTATTTTGTGGGTCTCCCTAGCACACTCAGCCTGGAAAAGCACAGCACATTCCTAAAGAGCTGGGTTTCACCTCCAAAGGAGCAAAACAAACCCCAACTGTCCTGGCTGGGAAGAGACATTTATTTTTAGAAGCCCCCAGGTTCCATGCCGACATCGGTTATGAATTAATCTGCTCAGGTGATCAGTATTCAAAGCAGCTGTTCCCAGCAGGCTGCACACCAACAATTAGCCAGTGGCTCCCTTTGTTGAATATTCCTAAGTGAATCCATACTGGGCAATTCCATAACCATCAGGAATCCAGGGAAGAACAATCCCGTTTGTTTTGGTGTGCTTTACTGACCGAACCCTGCGGAAGGGACCAGTGGCCAAAGGTTTTATTGTACTTCCAAATCTTATTTGCTTGGAAAGAAATCCCATTTTCTGCTCTGGACTTGCACTTCGTTGTCTTGGCTTCCTTTTCTGTGTGATGGAGTGTGGGCCAGGTGGTGTTTGTGGGACATGTGGGTGCTGGAACACCCCTCTGACGGTGTGATGCTTTTCTCCTTCATCCTTCCTTCCTTCCCAATCCATTCCCTTGTGGCTTTGCACCTGCTGGGTCTCACCTGGGGAGTCACTCCCGAGGAGATGCTGCAGGTTCTGGTTTTCCACAGCACACAAGCATCAGCCAACATCTGCCTCTCTTTTTGGATACACCACTATTTCACATGATTGCTGCTCCAGGCTCGGGGAGATGGCTCAGCACCTCATTTATTTTGGATCTAGCCTGCCATCCCCTCCTCAGATGAATTACATTTGAGTCCCTACAGGAGTCTCCTTTTGCCTCAGCCTGAAAACATTTTCTGTCATTTTTGATCCGCTTCATAATTTTCAGTGGGTCAGGAAGCGACCCTTTCATTTAGAGGGAGAAAATACAGGTGCAGAAAGACATTTTCTCTTCTCCCAGCTATTTGGAGGCGATACAGGAGACTGGCTTTGAAAATATTGGCAGGCTTAAAAATGCCTCCATCTTTCATGTGTAGGAAAGAAAACCTGTCTGTGACCTTTTAAGTGCCTTTGTTTACTTTTTGGAAGGTACTTCAAAGAAAAAGCAAGATTTAAGAGGAATTTGCTACTTAATGGGTCGATAAAGTATCCGATAAGGTGAGACTGCTGCTTTCCCAGCCCAAAATAAATCTCAGCACACACACCAGCCTTGCACCTGAAAAGCTCTAGGGAGCAGCTATGAAAAAATATGTCTTGGTGGGTGATTGTTCTGGGCCGTCTGGTGACGTCCCCAAGTCATGACTGTGTCCTTTCAAGCACAGCAGCCACGTCACTGCTGTGATTCATCCCAGAGCCTCCAATGTTTCTGGCTAACATGGGCATGGTTTGTTTTCCCGATATCAGGGTAATTTGTAGAGGTGTTCAATAGCTGATTCAGTTCTGATTTGGCAGCAATTGCAGCCTTTCAGACGTTCAGGATTGCTGGGTTTGTGTCCTTGCAGAAAAAAACCGCCCCAAACAAAACCAACCCCCCAAAACTTGTGGCAAGAGCGTTTATGAGCTGTTGTTGTTAAATGGATTTGTGTGTTGAATATGATCTAGCAGCAAATCTGTGCTTTGCTTGCGTGTGGTGGAGATAAAGCAGTCAGGCATTATTGGGCTGTTTATTATGGGTTTGTTTTTCTGGAAGATGCTCATTTTCAGCTGCTCAGAAAACACGAGCTCCTCTCTCGTGTAGTAACTGAAACTGAGTGGATTTTGCTGCCAGCAGAGAGGCTGCTGAGCTGCCTGCAGGTCTGGAGGAGAGAGATGGCAAACATCTCATCCTTGTGGAGATCACTTTGGCTGGAGGTCCTTGAGGAGGGCAGAGGAAGCTGAGATCATGTTTGAATGGTGAAATCCTTATCCCCTTTCTTCTTTATTGCTCTTAAATACCCATGACTTTGGAAGCATCATTTGGAGAAATACTTGGCTACTGATCTGGACGTGAGGCAATAAGGTCAGCAGAGAACCTGAAAAACATGAAAGCTAAAACTTAAGGCATCATTTCCCCCTGGAAGTGTCCAAGGCCTGGTTGGACAGGGCTTGGAGCAGCCTGGGATAGTGGAAGGTGTCCCTGGCAGGGCTGGGGGCAGGATGGACTTTCAAGTCTCTTCCAACCCAAACCATTTAGGGATACTGGGATTTCCTCCTAATTGTATCATTCTCTACCAGGTTGGTAAAAAGTGTCTGGAATTTGGGAGGAGGGGTGTCAGGAGTGCCTTTGGGGCAAACAGCCTGAGTACAGTCAGAAGTCACCAGAGTGGCTGTGCCGAGTTCATCATCAGTGATGGGCAGCTGGAAAACCTTTGCCAGGAATGAAATCCATGCCTTAGTACAGGAGCAGGGGGCAAAGAGCTCTCTGATCTTGTTGATTCTGCCAACTTCTGTTTAAACTCACTCCCTTTTCTCTGAGTTATCCCAAGTGCTGATGGAGCCAGGCATTGTCACCTGAAATCGTGCTGGGACACTTGTGCCAGGGTGGCTTTGCTGCACTCAGGGACAAGCGTGGGTTTTGGATCATCCTCACACTGCTGTGAATAACACCTCCTGTGTTAAATCATATTTCACACTGTACTTGTGAAACCTCAGAGTTTCCAAACTTTGAGGCCGAGGCACCCAAGGAGCAATTTCTCCTTCCTTGCTGCTGTTCCCAGCAGCTCTTTGGCACACCAGCTGAGATGCCCTGAGCCAGCCCTTAGCATGCAGGGCCAGCAGTCGTGGCTGGAAATTGGTGTGTTCTGCACTCCTCACAGCACTCAAGACAATGATCTCATCACGTTCTGGGAGGGTGGATGAGGCAGTGTGGAGAGATGGAGGCCAAAATAGCATCTCCATCCCGAAGGACACTCGGGAACAGACTGATAACCCTGGAGCTGGGAGAGTGGGGAGCTGAGCAGCTGGAGAGCTGCGCTGCAGAGCTTTGTGCTGATGGAAGTCTCACCCATTCAGACTTATCTGGAGTGAGATGAGAGTCTTGCTAACTGCCTGAAGTGTTCCCAGTGAGAGGCATACAGAAATTCCCTGTGTGGGCCACAGAGTCAGTTCTGTAACTGGGATAAACCCCAGGAGAGCCAGGGCATGGCCCCAGCCTTACCCTTCACCTTCACACCAGGTGAAGCTTTCCATTAAATGTTTGTTTCCTGATTATTTTGTAAAGCAGGCCTTTTGAAACTTCTGCCGTCGTGACTTGAACCAGGTTACTCAGTTTTTTGTCTGGTCTGACACCTCTTCTAATGAATTTTTTGTTGTAACTTGCTGTCCATGTGTTGAGTTTCATTGTCTTTGCACCAAGCTGCTGGTATTTGCATTTGAATTGCTTTCCCAGGTCTGTCCAGACTTTCTAATTTTCAATTTCCCAATTCTTTTGCAGTAAGAGATAGTCAGATGAATAAAAGATGAAAAATTTCCTGGCTGTTTCCCACTCATGCAGATACAGCATTTGTGAGCACTCAAAGAAAGGTCAGCAGTGCTTGTGCACCTTCAAATAACTCCAGAGTCCAGAAATGATGGGAGAAGGCACAAAGTAATGGCCAGTGCTGAGGACAGCTGGGAGTACCTAAGTGAAAATCAGGAATTTGGGGACAAGGATCACTCTTCTGTCTGTGTATCAGCCTGGGGTGGTGTGTCCCACACAAACCCGAGTCAAACAGCCTCTGTTTCTCTAAGTTCCAGAGGGTTTGAATGACACAACCCCTTTTGTTCCATTCCATTATGATCCTGGAAAACTTGGAGGAGGAAAGCTAAGGGAAGATATTGGTTGTGCTGATTGAAAACATTTGTGCCAGACTGCTCCAGTGTTTGGAGCTTCACTTAGTAGCTGGATGCTCCAAGTGGGTATTTTGGTCGTCTGTAGGAGAAATGTTTGTTTAATTGGAGAAATGAGACTGCAACATATCCTGGGGGATAAAAGAGGCTCTGCTGCCACCCTTCCCTGCCCAGGAAAGGCTGAGGGAGC
>VZUA01006843.1:0-17119 GCA_013401035.1 Horornis vulcanius
GCCGCTCCGCCGTCCCTCCCTCAGCCGCGGCCGCGCCGCAACATCCGCCGGGCGGGCGGCACCTTCCGGCGGAGCCGCGCAGGCGCGGGCACCGGGAGCTCCGGAATGCGCCCCGGGGGCACCCGAACCGGCCCGAAAATCATCCTGGGGGTACCCGAAATACCCCAAAAATCACCCTGGGGGTACCGGGCACCCCGAAATCCGCCCCGAGGGCACCCGAACCAGCCCGAAAATCACCCTGGGGGCACCGGGCACCCTGAAATCCACCCTAAGGGCACCCGAACCACCCCAAAATTAACCCTGGGGGCACCGAGAACTCCGAAATTAACCCTGGGAGCACTTGAACTGCTCCAGAATTCATCCTGGGGTCACTGGGCACCCCAAAATCAACCCTGGGGGCATCGGGCACCTCGAAATCTGCCCCGAGGGCACCTGAACTACCCCAAAAATTACCCTGGGAGTATATGAACTACCCTGAAATCCACCCCGAGGGCATCTAACTACCCCGAAAATCACCCTGGAAGTACCTGAACTATCCCAAAAATCACCCTGGGAGCACTGGGCACCCTGAAATCCACCCCGAGGGCATNTAAAAATCACCCTGGGAGTACCTGAACTACCCCAAAAATCACCCTGGGAGCACTGGGCACCCTGAAATCCACCCCGAGGGCATCTAACTACCCCGAAAATCACCCTGGGAGCATCTGAACTACCCCAGAATTCACCCTAAGAGCACCTGAACCACCCCAAAATTAACACTGGGGAACCCCAGGTACCCCAAAATTCACCCTGGGGCATCTGAAGCACCCCCAAAATCACCCTGGGAATACCTGAACCACCCCAAATTTACACTGTGGCCATCAGAACCTCCCAAAATCAACACTGGGAGTAAAAAAAGCCATAAGGGCACCTGAAGCCCCCAAATGCACATTTGGGGCACTTGAGCCACCCCAAAATTAACATTGGGAACTCCTGATCAATCCCAAAATTAACCATGAGGGCACCTGAAGCCCCCAAATTCAGACTGGGGGCACCTGAACCTCCCCAAATTAACCATGAGGGCACCTGAACAACCCCAAAAATTTACCTTGGGGGCACCTGAGCTCCCCAAAATTCCGACTGGGGGCATCAGAACCACTCCAAAATTAATTTCAGGGACACTGGAACCTTACAAATTCACATCTGAGCCCCCAAAAAAAATCACACTGGGGGCATCTGAACACCCCCTCCCCAAAAAAGGAGGGGAGGGAGTTCAGCACATAAAATTAGGCTGTTAAAATAACCAGTCACAAAACTTCCTTTTTGAAACAAATTTGCTCCCCCCAAACCTCTTTACCCCCAAGTAATTAATTTTTACAGATTTTAAAAAACATCAAAAATGTTTTATCCAAATGCCTCTTGATTCAACTCTCTATAAAATTTTAATGACTGTGCTCCTGTTAACTAAATATTTGAAACAGAAAAATAACCAGTACTACATTTGCTTTTTTTTTTTAAACAATAAATAAGCAACTTTGTTGTTGTGTTGTTTTTTTTAACAAGAATGAAATATAAACTTTGCACATCCAAAATACAATATACAACTTATTTCCAAAAGGACTTCCTGATGACAGAAACAGTAAAACCAGGTGATGAACTGAAGTTTTCCTATAGACACCAGGTGATGTTGCTCGTTGCAGCTTTTTCTTTCAAGTTTCACAATTCCCTGATGGATTTTCCTACTTGGAGTGTGAGGTGTGGGGCTCCACGGTTGGATTTTGGTCAGAGCCTGGTGGAATCAACATTTGGTGGTGGTAAATTTGTTACCTTTAAGACTGACAAGGTGTGAATGTCCCCAAGACACCCAGTTGAATTTATCTTTTTTGGGAAGGCTGATGGGGATAAGGCCAAGGAGGATTTTTAGACTTAAACCATATTTTATCCAGCTGAAATGGATCATGTCCCCTTCCAAAAAGAACAAAAAGGTTGTGAGAGCTGTGTGGTCAAAACCATGACAGCAGAGGTGAACAATTCTCTAGAAATGAAGTTGTATCAGTTTTCCATAACGCAGGAAACGAGAGATTCCCATAAAAAGGATTTGTTGTCAAACTTCACTCAGAAACCCAGCTGAACACAGAGCTGCAGTGGAACAGCAGCAAAGTTCATGAACAAACCACTCTGAGGTGTCCCAGCAGCTCCCTGCCCTGGCTCATGTGGAGAGGAGCTGGCTTTGTCTCTCAGTCTCAGCTTTCTTCTCCTGCCTGTGGGTCATGGCAGCCCAAAAAGTGATTTTTTTCAGCACTTCCTGCAGAAGTTTGGATGGCAAGCAGGGAATTTGGTTCTCCAGGAGAGCTGCGTTCTTCCCAATGCAGTCAAGACACAGCCTGAGGAAGGGAAATACAAAAAAAAAAATAAAGTAAATTGTTTATATTCTAACAAATGACAGCTAATGAAAGCTGGTGATGTGTATTAATTGCAGTGTTAATTACAGGTGTTGTGGGTGCACATGCAGGAATTGCACAGCACCAGTGATTCAACTGGTGCAGTGTCACACCTTGAAGGGTTCAAGCATTTCCTGGGGAGGTAATTGGGTATTTCACCCAATTTCTGCAGGAGCAGTGGCTAAAACAACACCTGGGATAGTGGGAGGTGTCCCTGCCCATGGAACACCATGGGATTTAAGGTCCCTCCCAGCCTAAACTGGGATTTAAACCCCAATTTTAAACCCAAATTCTGGGATTCTGTAACTCCAACTCACCTGAGCAGGGAATAAGGCTGAGTCTGAAATATCAACAAGTCACTGCAGTGACCCTGATCGAGAGGCAAAAAGAACAATTAGAATGACAAACAACTTCTCTACCTTGGCAATTTTCTACATTAATGTCACACTTATTACCACGTGCATGATTTAGAAATATTATACTTGACCAACTATTTATAAGGAATCTGAATTATAAATTGCCTTTTATTCTGTCAGTCAATCTCAGGTGGAGATTCCTCAGTGGAAGCAGTGGTATGTAAATAATAATTAATTTACAATCTGTGGTGTGTAAATTATAATGATTTCCTCAGTGGTGTGTAATTTGCAATGGTTTGTTATCAATTTGAGCAAATTGTATGAGCCAAACTCAATCTGGGTTTGTTTTTCAATTAAAATCCTATATAAAAAATATATATAAAAATTGTTTTGCTCAGAGGTTTTGGACTCCCCATCCCTGGAAGTGTCCAAGGCCAGGTTGGATGGTGCCTGGAGCAACCTGGGATAATGGGAAGTGTCCCTGCCCATGGCAGGGAGGAGATTAAATGGACTTTAAGGTCCCTCCCAACTGAAACCATTCCATGATTTTTTATGAATTATAATTACCCCATTGATGGGATTTATGGTTCAGTTTACTGACCGTGTCCATAAAAAGCAAATCATCTTTGCTGCCCCCAAACACCATCACTTCTCCCTCCTGCCCAAGGCAGGCTGTGTGCCACAACCTGGAAATCAAACCAGAAACACAATCAGTGCCCAAGAAACAAGACTTGTGTGTTATCAGCAAGACAAAGCCATTATTTCAGAGGTAAAAAATAACACCTATAAATATAATACTTGTTTGTTTAACAATATAAAATAAGAGAGCAATGTGACTCTTCACTTCATGAGAGTTATTTTCATACAGATCAATATATTTTGTCATTATATGACTTTTCTGTACTCTGGGCATATAAACTTTGTCTTATTTATCACCACAGTGGAAAATTTTTAGGCAACTCTACAAACCAAGCTTTTGCCAAGCTTTTCCTTTTGCAATTTTCCACTTTCTTTGGTTCAGAAGTGCAATTATCTCGTGGCTTTCAGCCTGGGGGGTTCTCAGTGCTGACATAGATCCCTGAGCACTTGGATCTCCAGTTATCCTGTTCCAGTCTTACCCTTCCTCAGGGATTCCTGGGATCATTTTCTGTGAGTCAATAACTTACATCACACCAAGGAAGGTTTATCACAGAGACCCCACAAAAGCAAAGCCTGACTTTAGCATCTTTCAGAAAGATCCTGCCCCTTCAGCAGCCACCCCTCGTGGGATTTATTTTTCATAATTAGATTTTTCTGGTCTATCACCACTGCTGCTGGAGACTTTAGAACTACTGAACCAAAAATCAAACCGCACCACTGAAGTTTCATGCAAAAAATAAAACGTCCCCACTTTCTTTCTCCCTTCACATCAGTCCTTAGGAGGTTCCTCACCTTTTCCCTTCCTCATACCTGTGATCTGTCTCTGCCTGATCTGCATTAGGGAAACTCTGGGCTTGGTCACGGAGAACACTGGGAAGCCTTTCCTGCCTGGACTCTGGTGACATCCTAGCTCGCAACCTGAGGCTTTTCCTACTGCCTGAGAGTTTCTGTCCTCCCATGGGCTGCTCTAACTTATCACCTAAACATTCTAACAAAGCACGTTATTGAAATCACACAGGGCTCTTCCAGCTACAGCAACAGCATTACATGGGAATGAAAACATTGGGAATCCAGGAGTTAAACAGTTTGTTCTCTAGTGAAACTCAGCATGCAAAACGTTGGCTGAAGTAAAAAAAGCTGATGGAAAGTGAGAGGAACAGGATTTTCTACCAATTCAGGATCACCTGAGAAGGCAATTTGTTAGAAATTGCTGAAACTGGAGGTTGAAGGAAATTGTTCTCTGCAGAATTTAGGGAGGGAATCAAGAATTGCAGAAGCATCAGGAAAAGACACTGATGAACTTTATTACAAAATAAGAGAAATATATAAAGGAAGTACACATAGATGTATTTCTGCTCTGCATTTAAAGTTTAAAGAGCAATTGAACTGATTTAAAGCTTTTCCAGCTGCAGAGATACTGCAGAAAATAAAATCATGGTACAAATGCTTGACACTTAACCAGTTCAATGTAGGGACAGGCTTTTGGTGTGGCTCCTTTTATCCACATTTCCAGGAGCCATCCCAAACCCCCCTGGACACATCCCTGTGTCCCCTGCTCCAGGTGACCCTGCCTTGGCTGGGGGTTGGACTGCAGGAGCCCCAGAGGTCCCTTCCAACCACAACATTCCTGAAAAAGTCAATGAGGTTTTGGGGTTTGGTTGGAGGAGTTTTTTAGTTCTATAAAGACTGAGGTCCAGGAAAGCTCCTCAGCCCTACAACCCAAATCCCAAAATCCCCTGGAAGTGCCTGGGAAGCACCTGGGGCTCAGGAATCCCTGATGCTCCCAGGCAGCCCCGCTGCAGAGCAGGGCACAGAGGTTATTCCAGCTGAGCTGCTGCTCCTGGGGCTGCTCCCCAGCACATCCCAGCCTTTTCCAGGAAAAATCACATCACAGGCAAGGTTTAGGAGACTCCAGAACTGAGCACAGAGCCCTGGCTGCTCCTGCTGTGCTGTTTAAAGATTCTTCAGTTCTTAAATACCATAAAAATATCACTGATCGTAAAACAAAAGTATTTGGTGAGGCTGAGGTCTGAAATTATTTGGGCTTGAAAGAGTTTGAAGGGTAAGAAGGCAGAAAAGTTGGTTTGGCTGTGGTTGTTGTGTTTAAAAGACAGCATAGGGTAGGATAAAACAGGAAGAAAATTAATGAGGGTAAAGATATTTCAATGACAAGGCAGGGAGCAGAGCAGAGCTGGACATTTTTGTATCAGAAAAAAAGATATAAAATTGTGCTGGGAGTTCCTGGGTGAGTGAAGGGAATGAATTCCATGAAAATCTGAATATTTACTATTTACAGCAGATCAGTTCAATAGTGTTTAACTTAGAAACACAAATAATGCTTCAAACACTGGTTTAACACTCAATTTTGCTTTTGAACCCTGAAAGAGACATCAGCTTTTTTATGGTTCTCTCCTCCCCTGTTTCTAATAATGTATAAATATTAATGAGCTTTTATTATTTCCCTTGATTATTCATTTCTCCAATTTTTATGGTTTTGTTTATATAACAATAATTTGGCTACAGGTTAGTTGGACACCCAGATCCTGCCCCACAAAAACATCTTTTCATGGAAATAAGCATCAAATACACAAATTAAAAATGAGCTATGAAGGCAAAAAAGGGGTTAAAGCAAACTATTCAACCACACTGCATTAATATTCTAAGCTATTCTTTAGAAATACTGTTTAAGAACTTAAAAATTGGTTCATTTTGGAAAATGGTTCAATTTCAGCATAGCTGATTTCTGTTTCTGTACCTGGGCCTGCTCTTGGGCAGATGGGTGAGCTGCTTCCATCCATTTGTTGCAATGCTGTGGATCCAACCATCACCTGCAATGGGAGAACACTCAATAATGGGGTTTTTGGGACAAAAAAATTATCTTTTTATTCACAAAAACAGCTCTAAGAGCATCTTTATTTAGGCAGCAGTAACATCAGCACTTCGTGAAGCTGCATCTCTTCACTCTTTGTAATTTAATGTTGTCACAGAACCCTCACTGCACTGAAATCTGGAATTAAAACACATCTATAATCTCTTTCTTTTGGGTAAATTAGAAAATCACCTCCTCCCAGTGGATTTATCTGTGAAATTATTATTTATCTTAAAACAATGTTTGCTAATTTCAGGTTTTTTTTCATGGAAACAAGCTGCCTTTTCTACAAAAGCAACTCCTGTAAACTATCCCACACCCTGTTTGTGTGATCTGAAATGCACAACAGAATTAGAATTACTTGTATTACTCAGGATTACTTACTCAAAGGAACATTATCAGAGCTTAGACCACCAAAAAGGAAAAGTCTGTCGTCCCCTATGGGGGTCAGTGTGTGCCAGGAGCGATCTCGGGGTTTCTCTCCACTGATATTAATCCTGGGTCAAACAAAGAAACAAAACCCCCCCCAAATTTTCAAACAATGATAAAAAATAATTTGGTAGAAAATTTCAGTTTGTCCTAGACCCACCTTGGGTGTTTTCTCAGTGAAAAATCAGATTAAATACCCAAATAAATTGGATGTACATGGAGGGATGCAGTTAAATTGAAATAAAATTGGATGAATCCTGAGGGGCTACAGGATCAAGGAACTCCACTCCAAGGAAAATGATTTTAAATGACACAAGGATTGTGTTTTTACCACTGATCCAAAAGCTACCACCTCTTCAACCTGGTGCTCACCCAGACTTTGAAATAAATATTAGTAAAGAGGGGATTTCCTAAGTACAAATCAGATGGAGGTTTATTATTGATGAAATTTCGTGTTAAAAAATAGAGATTTGAAATCTGTTTCAGCTGAGCTGCATTGAAATTGGTTTTATTTTAGTTGGGTTTGCTTGGGAATGTGAACAGTAAAGATCCTGATATCCCAAAAAACCCCTAATTTATCAGAGATAATTCAAGAGGGGTTGCAAAAGTGCCCTGCTAAATTTGGCACTCAAGTTCAGGCCAAGTTGCAATATTTATTGGAATCCAAGTGAAGAAAAAAGGCTTCTAAAATTGGCCAAGGGGCAGCCTGGGCTTTGATGGGTTAAAAAAAAAAATAAAAATAATAAAAAAAAAATCTATTCCTCTGGGTAGAAATTGGAGTTAGAATCAAGAACGTACGTGAAGCTTTTCAGACTTCAAAGGAATGTGATGAAAAAGCAGATAATATTACAGCTTATGGCTGTAACCTCCTGTGCATAAGAGAATTCCAGATTCCTGTGTGCAGAGGATAATGTTTGTTCAGGAGCTGTCATTGGATTGGATTCACNAATTTTCATGCAGAAGAAATGATCCCAGTACCAGAAATAACCAAATATTGAATAACAATTCAGTAGAGCTCAAGGCAGGGAAAGCAACTTCTGGGTAGTGGCAGCAGAAATGAATTTTGCAATCTCCTGCTGGATGATAATCCTGGGTTAGCAGGTTCATATTATGCAATTCCTTAAGAAAGCTGTGTAGAGTTGAGTAAGAAAAAAACCCTCAGTAAATAAATAATTATTTAATAATAAATTATTATTGGCTCCTGTTGTGATTAGGAGGTGAAAGAAATAATGAATTTATNTATATACACCATACTAAATCATGGATAAATCTTATGAGCTATTCTTGGATCAGAATATAGTATATAGAAATAACTTGAATTTTGGAAAAAAAAAATCTTCATTTTTTAGGATTTCATGGCCTTTTATGGAAGAGACCTTTTCCCAATTTGTGCTGCAATTAGCCCAACTACAGACAGTAAAACCCAACATTTAAAAAGGCCAAAAACCCTGGAATTCCATATGGATAAATGTACCCAGCCTGAAAATGAGGGTGTTAAATCACTCCACGCTGTGCTTTAAACAGCACCATCAATGCTCTGGTGCAGCTCAGTAACCACTATCAAATTCAATTCAACTGAAATCACAATCCAGCAGCTGTTGGGAGTCCCCAAACCCTCATTCTCCTCTTGGAAAAGCTGCAGGAATAGCTCTGGAACTATTTAACAATCTGTTTTCATCTTCTAAATGCAGTTTTTAAGTGTTACAAAAGCAAACCTACCTTCCAGACCACGTCCAAGTGTCTAAATTCAGGCAGTGCAAATCATTCATTCTGGTTTGCTAAAACAAAGAAATAAAATCCCACTCGGGTTATTTTAAGCAAACAATAAACAAAATATTTCAGTGAGGCCTTCCTGGGACAGAATATTCCAAGTATCAATAGTTTGAAGAAATCTGTACCCACGTGCCTTAATATAAATCTGAATTATGTGGCAGATGAAAAGCTTTTCTCCTCACAAAAACCATGCAACTCTCAGGGAAGTGCCTGGCAGAAATATTTCCAGTCATGCAACAGCACTATGGGGCCAATTTTAGCTTCTAAAAGTGAAGAATTTTGTGGTATTTATCCAGTTCCTGCAAATGTTTTTAACTTCCATCCACAGAACTCCTGGCAGGGAAATGCAGAAGGTGTTTTACTCTCCTATTGTTGCCTGGTGTTATTTTCCTTGACACTGTGATCACAAGTTTGTATCCTCCTGACTGGTCACTACTCCTGGAGTATCCTGGTAGTGCTGTACTCTGTATATTCCCAGAAAAAGTCCAGCAGTTGTGCTTTTCCCTCTTTTCCTCTCACAAAGTGACCACCAGCAAGGTTTTAGGACCTTTTAGCATTTGCCATAAAATAAAATGGGAGATCTTTCCACTTGCTTATCTGCCTGGGATTTGAGATGGAGGAAGTCTCTGACTGCCTTGGGGCTGTGGAGAAGGTGACAAAAGGATTTCTTTGCTTGACTGGGAGCTGTGATACCCCTGGGGACTACAAAAACCACCTGGGAAGTAGGGAAATGTTTCTTGCCTTACCTTCCAACTCCTTTTCTCCCTGGGCAGTCCATAGATCTATTAGAAAAAGCCTTTCTCCAGCTTGCAGATCCTCCTGAGGCAGAACTAGGCTGAAAGGAGTGGTTGTACCCCTAGGAGTGAGGCTGAGGGACTTCCAGAGCTGTCCAGCAGAGCTCTGGGAAGTCTCTCAGGGATTTCAGGGAACAGCAAGGTTTTCAGGAATGCTACAACCTCCTCTGCCAAGTGCTGCTAAGCCTGCTGTCCTGGCAAGGGAATGGGAACCAGCATTTTGGGGAGGGCATCAGGACAAAGACAGGCAGTTTGTGAAGGTTTGGGGCATTGCCTGAGACATTTTATCCCTCAAGAGGGTGACTAAAAACAACCAAGTGTGGTCCAGCTGAGAGCCAGGGAACAGATCTGTCATCCATGACAACTCTATCCACTTTCCTGCTCCTTCTGGGTGGCTTTGAAGGGGATGAGGGGATCAAATCATCCAAGCAGAAAGCAAAATGCAGTTGGGATCTTCTGCACATTTGGGGCAAACCCAACATCCTGGCCTCTCCAACGGAAAATACTCAACCATGTTGGAGCAACACAATTTGATATGAAGGATATCTATCAAAGGAAGTTGCTGTTATGTTGAAAATTAAGCTTTCAAGAGGATCCTGTTCAAGACCTCCTCACTGACCTTCCTTTCCTAGGCATTAGGCAGAAGATGGAGAAGTTCTCTGTTTCCTGCTCCCTGGGAAATCAATGTTATCATCTTTGCATTCTCATGATTCAACAGCTGGACAGATGCAAAATTACAGCAACCTCATTTTGAATTCAAAACACCACCAGCTGTCCAAGATTCAGGCCTTGAACAAATAAAAGCACCTTTCTACCCAGCCCTTTTTGGGAAGCTGGAACCACACAGGATCATCACTTTCCACACAATTCTCCTGCAGTTTCTCACAGATTTCTGTTTCCTGCTCTATTTCATCATTCTGCTGCCAATCCTAAAATGATTTTTAATTGGCTTAAGAGCACCAAGCCTCCTAAGAAGGTTGGCATTTCCCTTGAAGCTCCAAGGGCTCCTGAAACACTCTGCTGATCTCTGGCAAGTTCATTTCTTTGCAGCCCAGTGCACATTAAGCAGGACCTGCTTTGTCTCAGGATTAGCCCCATGAAAAGCTGTGAGGGTGACATTGTTCCCACCCAGCTCATGCTGGGACAGGGGATTCTGCAGCTCTCCCTCCTGGATTTACAATCAGCTATTCCAGCTCCAAGCTTTGCCAAGAGGATTGCAGCTCCATGGATCTTCTGAGCTTTGCTGACAGGAGGGGTGACAGGAAATATAAACATGCTTACATTAAGGCACCAGATGTGTGGAGAGCTGCTGCAAAGGCTTTGGTTTATTTACTTCATTCTCAACATGAAATTTTTCCACTAAAATCAAACACAAGACTCACATCAACTTCTGGACTAACTCTCCTTCCTTCCCACTTTCTCCCATTTCTGTTTTTCCAGGGGCTTACCTGAAGGAACTGAGTCCACATAACACTTCTGAGCCTGTTTTCAAATGATTCCTGGTACAACTGATTCTCATCATCATCACCATCATCATCATCTTCTTTTACCAGTTCTAGCTCCAAGTTTGGAAAAAGGTGCCCTTTCCTCCCAGAAAGATGAATAGGAGAAGCCTCATGACACTTCCTGGCCCTTTCTGGTTCCTTGCAGAGCCTTTTCCCTGGGAAGATTTGTATTATGGTGAACTAGAAGGAGAAGGAGGAGCAGAGCAACCCCGTGTTTGCTCCTTTAATTTCTGGAGAAAAGCAAAACTTCATCCTTTGGGGAGGAATTATTGCTGGTGTCAGGAAATTTAAGTGCTTTTCTGCTGTCTTTAGCTTTTTCTTTTCATGACTTACATTAATTCCTCAAGCCCCACTGAATGTTCCCTCACCTTTTTATGTCTCCTTCCATTTATTTCTAGCATAGAAAATGGATCAATAATAATCACCAAGGTGAAAATTACACTCGCTGCTCTCCTACAGCATTAAACACAGCTTTCCACAATTTCACTCTTCTCTGACATGGGTTCCCAAGTGGTTTCACTGAAATTTAGCAAGTTTCTAAGGAAGCTGAAGAGAAAAACCTTTTGAGCTCAGAATGCTGTAGTCAAACAGAGTTAAACAGAAGCCTGAGGGCAAATCCTCTGAGGGCAGTGCAGGAATGGCAGGTGAGCTGCAGCTAAATCAGAATTTCACTGGCAGAGGCTGCATGAAACCCCAGCTGGAGTCAGAGCAGTTCCAGAGCACAGAGCCCTCAGTGACAGAACCCTGAGGGAAGGAGGCTCTGGGGGTGCCTGGCAGGGCAGGACCAAATCATCCAAGGGACCTTTACAGCTCCACATTTGGGTTTTTCCTCCTCTCAGCTCCCTGAGGGAGGAGCAGGGCTGGGCTGTGGTCAGCAAGGGTTCAGCTGGGAGCACACAGGACAGAGCAAGTCCAGGGCAGAGGCACAGGGCTCACTCAGGCGTGGATAACCCAGATTTCTCTCAAATCTCTTTATTTCCTTCAGTATTTGCAAACCCAGTTTGTCCAAGCCCACAGCTCTGGGAGGTGCTGAGTGCAGCTCTCTCAGGCTTGAGCAACAATTCCAGAGATCCTGAATCAAAGGTCACACCATGGAAAGAACAAACAGGATCAGTTTTAATTATTTTCTTTTCTGTTTGCTCTGGAAAGGCACTTAAATAAAAACTTCCTGCAGGTGTGGGAGGCAATCAGAGTGGGAAGTGGCTGGACATGGTCACTCTGCCCCTGCCTGGTCTGAGCAGCAGCACTGCAAGGAGTGCAGATTTGCCAAAGGAATGTTCCAGCAGGGAAATCAGGGAATGGGGAATAAAGTGCAGTTTTATACTGCTTGGTTTTTTGGGAATACAGGGGTGAGGCTGTGGCAGCTTTTCAAGGTGGAGCTGGAATATGTTCATTCCCAAACTTCTTTTCATTCCCTTCTCTTTTTTTTTTTAGCCCAGAACTACAGGAACACAGCACTGGGAGCTCTCAGAAGCTTCTTCACTGTCACTTTTTGGAGACAGAAAACATCCAGGCTCATCCTCTAGCTGAGTGGGATTAAAGGCTCTAAATCTGCTGTAGTGAAAAGAGCTAAAAACTTAAATTAAAAATAAAACACAAGAGTGCACAGTCACTGAAACTGGGAGGGTTTTGAACTTGCCTTACAGGACCTGTTTCTTACATCAGTGCTTCAGCAGAGAGGAACTGGGTAGAAAATCTCCTTTAATTAGCACTGGAGCAATTCCAGTGGTGGCTTCATGGATTTTAATCAGGGACGTGGTGCCTATGGCTTTTTTAAGTTAAAAAGAGTCAGGAAGAGTTAAAATTACACAGCCACAATCCAACCCTAAATTATGTATGCACAGATTGCATCCTTTTGTCTATTACCTCTTCCAGACATCTGTATTTCAGTCACTTATGAGCAAAAAATGGCAAAATTCAATTATAAAGCCAACTCAAATCTGTTATTTACCACACAATCATCTGTGTTTTACCTTTTCTGGGACAATCATTAATACTACAAACAGAAATAGTCTTCTTTTTTGTAGAGGGTGATGACATGCAGCATGTTCAGAGCCCTGAACATCCAGGTTAGGCCAAAGACATTTGGGATTTTTTTTTTCCTATTACAAAATGACAGAAAAAAAAACCAAAACAAACAGGAAAATAATATGACTGCTAAGAAAATATTGAATTACCAGCACTCGTCCTCCAAAGATGTAACCTTTGTTTCCCAGCACAGCACATGTGTGAGCTGCTCGAGGCTGAGGTGGATCTCCACCCTGAAAGAAGCAAAATAATCCTTCAGAACATCAGCAAATCCCTTGGGCAGTTTTATTTTCTGACCTACAAATCGTCAGGAACTGCTACTAAAACCTCTGGAAATCACATCTTAAAATTTGATGTTATATCCATGTGCCAAAAAGTCCTCCCTGTGGAAAATCAGAACCAAAGGTGGCAAGAATGGCTTTTACTTTGCAATGGTAACTTTGGATTTTGCATTTGGTTTTATAGGAATTTTAGAACACCTTGTAAAGCCCATAAAATGCTGCCAGACACTCTTTAAAATATACAACTTCTGCTGAGATTTTAGATAAATTCACCTGGATTTTATGAACTTTACAGAATATTTTCATCTCAATAAGGCAAAGCTGTCCTGTTATCTGTGACAGGTTATCCATGGTAATTATCCATGGATACAGGTTTCCAAAGGGCTCTGCTCTGGAGCCAGGCTGGGAAAACTGGAGAGGAGAAGGCTCCAGGGAGAGCTCAGAGCCCCTGGCAGGGCCTGAAGGGGCTCCAGGAGAGCTGGAGAGGGGCTGGGGACAAGGGATGAAGGGACAGGACACGGGGAATGGCTTCAAATTAACACAAAGGAGATTTAAATTGGATATTAGGAAGAAATTCCTGGCTGGGCTGGGATTGCCAGAGCAGCTGTGGCTGCCCCTGGATCCCTGGCAGTGCCCAAGGCCAGGCTGGAGCAGCCTGGGACAATGGGAGGGGTCCCTGCCCAATTCCTAGAGCACAATAATTATTCAAAACTCAGTAAAACCCCAACTGTGTCAAGATGTGAGATTAAAAACCACTCACTCGAATTGTTGGTTGAGACCAAGTCTGTGTGGTTGTATCAAAAACATGAACATCATTGTGCCATCCCCAGAATATCTGTCCTTCCTAAAAAAAGGAATAAAAAAATATTTAATTTTAAAATCTTTCTGCTTATTGAAGGATACAAACCTATCAGGAATGTGTCCAAACAGAAAATACACTAAAACAGGCAATTTCATTAAAAGATGTGGTGATATTTTTAAGAATGCTGCAGCAGCTTGGATTCAGTTGAAGGTCAGCAGCACCTGGGGATGTTCAGGTTGGTGACACCTGAAAATTGGCTTTGGGCCCCAACATCAGACACTGCAGCAAATTTCACCTTCTAAATTTTATTGTAACACACTGAGAAATAAATAGATTGTAAAAAAAAACCAATTCTTGCATGTCAATCTTTAACATTTGATGTCAGGAGCTTCCTTTCAATATTCTGCTCAGTCATCTTTGTATTAATTACAAAAAATTCTGTAGGAAATTGATAATCCATGTATCTTTCTGGAGAATAAATTCAATAAATTAATTCAGACTATTTGTCAGTTAGACTTGAGAAGATATAAATTCCCTAATGTTATTTCAAAGAAATAAATCTTTTTTTCTTTTTTTTCTTGGGGTTTCAGGTTTAAAATATGCCTTCAGATTAAAATCTTGCCTTTTTCCTACTTTGACAGCATTTAATTTATTGCACTCCAAGCCCAGCACTGGGAACTTGGAATATGTGGAACAATCACCACTCCTGACACGCAATATCTGGAATTTCAAACCTTCTGGAGATACCAAATTTGCATTTCTGCTGATGCTATAAATAAAAGAAAAATTAGTTTTTCATGCCCATCAAGGATGAAAAAAAGGATATTTTTTTTGCCCAACCAGAAAGCAGAAATCAGAGGGGATGGGGACAAATCCCTTACCCAAAATGCATCGTGGACATCAAAACAATCACTGAGCTCATTGTGCTTCCTGCAGCCATAACCTCCAAAATAAATTAGCCTGAAACAACAAAACCAGTTCATTGAGCTGTTCTGTAAATAAGATTAAAATGAATAAGCTGCAATTGTGAGTATTTTGGGTTACTGCTGCACCAGCAGTAACACAAACAGTGAGAGTATTTTGTGTTGCACTTGATGATGCAAACCCCAACCAAGGTGAAGGTCACGGCCACACCCTCAGCAAACCTGACTGAAACCAACACAAGGAAATTATTCAAGGCACCTCATAGTCTCTGTTCCTCTCTCCAGAGGTTTATTTCTAGTGCTGCTGTCAGGTAAAAATGGGAAATAACAGCCAGGACAGTGAAATGCCTCCTTCTCTGCCCTTCCCTAGTGAAATTCCTGCTGTATTTTTTGGCCTCCTGTGTCTAATTTTTGGCAAGAAACGTTCCCAAGGTTTGTCCTACAGGACACAAAAAGTCTCTTTTTGGCTGAAAATAAAATTTTTCAACCAAGCACTACTGAATCTGCCATTGCAAGGATCCTCAGGTCCCTCCCAGCCCAGAAAAAGGGCCATTCATAAATCATCTTTTTTACATCAAGAGATTCCATTCCATCATCTAAAACAGGTGATTTTTCTCAGCATGCAGATGACACAATACTCTGAATAAATGCATTTAGTTTTGAATAATCTTATGTTAACAGCTAGGGAGTTGTTCAAATATCTGTATTTTCCTATCTCCTGCAGTCAAATTAGAATTACAAAACCAAGATGTGGCACCCAGGGGCCATGCAAAACCACAGCTTATGCAAAACCTCTTTAGATGTGGAGTCCAGAAAGACATAAATCATTTCCATCTGATAATGTTCACTATAAATCACATTCTGACTTGATTGTTACAGATTTAATAATAAATCACTGACAGGACACCTGCTTGTCATCACTTCTGCCTCATTATCCAGACATTTTCCATAATAAACACAAAACCTGGAGTATTTCTGTTTAGCCAAGTCTGTTTTCTAAACACACTTAGTCACTTTTCCAACACAAATGTCCAGGCTGACTCAGTCCTTGCAAGATAAAGATAATCACTGAGATGCCTTTGCAACTGCCAGCTGTTAAAATCCTTGGAAATACAGTAAATGGATTTATTGCAGATAAATATTTAATGCTTAAAATCATGAATATGACAGAGGAATAAATTTTTATACTGTTTTTAATGTGTTAAAATCATGTAGTAGATGCATAATTGCTTTCTGAAGTACAAAACATTCCACAAACTTTCCCTAAATATCCCACCTCTCTCCTAAAGTGGGGTTTTATTTTTATTTACCATTAAAGGTGAGGAAACTGATACAAAGTTGTTACAAAATCCCCCAGCAAGTCAAGCTAAAAATCAGTTTCCTCCATCCCAAACCTGAGTTCTCTTCACTTTTTAACACTTTCTCTCTGCATTGAACACAAATTAAATCTTTTTAATGTGTTACCTGTTTTTGTACACCCAGCAGGAAAGTTTGTCACGAGGTGTGGGAGGTTGACCTTTAAAATTTGTGATTTTTTTCCACCTGTAGGTTCCGGTTTTTGTTCTCAAATTGACGTAATACAGCTTGAAAGGAAGAAAAAAATGATAATGTTTTCAGTAAAAAGCACAAATCACCACCAGAAAGAAAACCAACTCACCACCCCTAGAAGCCTGGAAGTAAAAGAGGAACTGGCAGTGAGTTCACAATGGCAAATACACCACAAAAACAAAGTTAAAGTGAGAGAATTGGCAGAAATTTTCACCAGGGGCTTAATTTCACTGATTTTCTACTCAGCAGTCAACTCTGACTTTATTTTTATTAAATGATAAAACAACAGATTTCATCTCTTTTGTTAATTCAGGTTTCAGTTACAAGGAAAGCTGGTAGCTCTGTTTTAGCCTGAATTACTACCTGGTTATTTAAAGCAGTGAATTCCTATCAAAGAGCAAAAAGAAAAGCGATATTCAGAGATTAGTCTCAATGAGGTTCATCAAAATATTTTTAAAAACCATTTGGAAAAGCACTGGCATAAATATAAAGAGTTTTAGAAAAATGAAGCTTTTCCTCAAATTTCTCTTTAATTCAAATACAAATACACCAGATAAACAGCAAGGTCAGTATTAGTATTTATAAAAATACGTTATGGAAAAAATCAAAGACTTCAATACCCGATTGCTGTATCCTTTGTCATCAAATCCCCCAAAAATGTACAGCTTCCCATTGATGCTGGCCCCACAGCTGCCTGACATGGAGGTGGGTAACTCCCCTTCCATCAGGTGCATTGTCCTGAAATTAAAAAA
>VZUA01006844.1:22273-44004 GCA_013401035.1 Horornis vulcanius
AGTGCCAGATGCAACCTACCCGGGGCCTGTCAGCTCTGATAACAATGGCAGCCATCAATTCCTGCAAAAATGGCAACAGCGTGAATTGAAAATTGTGAAGAACCATTTAGGGTCGAAATGAGATTTTCTTCAGAAAGCATTTGTCGGCGTGTTCCCGTTGACTTGAAAAGCCCTGGACAGATCAGAAGGAATGTGAAGTAGCCAGGGTTGGGAGTTTTTTATTATTATTATTATTCCTCCTTCTTACAAAGCAGTTTTAAATGCCAAGAGCTTTCACAAAACAACAGTGGTTTCAAAGCTGCCAAAGGGCAATTTGAAAGTGAAAGGTATTCTCTTCAAATTACCTTGGAAAATGATACCTGTTATGAAAGGGGTTTACTTTTTGGAGTGTTAAAGAGATACCAAAAATCCAATTTTATTGTCAGATTACGAAGGCAGGCGGTAGGGGACTGTGTAAAATTGCCAGAGCTCCTCTTTAGATTCCACAGATGTCTATTTGCCTTTCACAGACACCTACAATGAGGTATCAGACAGGACTGAAAGAGACAAAAGAGTTGTGGTTGTTTGGAAAATCTGTTTTGTTAGAATATTAACAAAAAGAGTCAGAGCTTACACAATTGTTACCTATTAATAGTGAGGAAAGCACAGCTTGAGACAATGCTGGTCAAACTCCCTGGAGAGGCAGGAGCTGCAAGAAATTTTTGTATTCGTTAAAGGAAGATTGAGCCTGAAGAAAAAAATAAGTCCATGACCCTCTTTGTCAGCTTTAGATAACAGTATTTAGAATGCAGGTTTTTAATCGGGCTTTCTCCCCACACCCTTTGGTGCATGGAAAGGGTTTTTTTCCTTTTCATTTTTCTAAACAGCATGACATCTATTATTCCCCAAGGGAAAGAGCAAATCAAGTCAGCCTCCAAAGTGTACGTTTTCTAACTGTAAGAATGGATGGAAGGAAAATAACAGCACAGGCCTTTGAAAAAGGAAAATTGAGTCTGAAATCTGAATAGGATGAACATAATCGCTGTGTTCAGTGCAGAGGAGAAGGCGAACTTCAGGATTGAATTTTGCCCCAAGATGAGCAGGGAAATGCAAACCTGAGGATGGGTTCAGTCCTGCTATACAATAGACTCCTTTTGCTTATAAGTCCCAGTTCTATTTTTCCTCTTTCTTGTTCTTGAATTGGTTTTTATCCTTTAGAGAAAGATGAATCAGTGAAAAAAAAGCTACTTTTTGAAGAGCCTAGCAGACTTAGTTTCCAGAGAGTAGATATTCCTTCCTCTGAAATCACAGATTTCTTTTCTCCTCTGGTGCAGGCTGACCAGTGACAGCTTTGTCCCTGTGGGCAGAGATGACGCTCATCGATGCAAACCCAAACATGACAGTAATGGATGATGCTCTCTGACAGTTTCTAGGAGACAAATTCTAGCTCAGCTAAGTCAGAGCAGTCAAATCCAGCTCCCACTGGAGTCAGGTCCTCCATGTTGTGGTTGATGTCCCCCAACAAGCACCTAGAAGACAAATGAAGAGGTAAGACTGATGAGAACTGGGAAACCTTTTCCATCTCTGTGTTTCTTGAAAACAGAAAATGAAAAGTTCCTTCCTCTTCCTAGAGAGTCCCTTTTCAGGTGGAACCAAATCTGGTGGATCCTTCCCAGAGGACTGTCCCCCTGGTTCCCCCAGCTGTGACCTTTTGCCTGTGCTAAATCACAAGCCCTATTGGGAGCTTTTTAAAGCTGGAGTCTGTGACTGCACAGAATTTAAAATGCATTAATATTTGCTTTGCATAACAGGCAAGGAGTCACAGCCTGGGTTAGTGCTTGCTGTGAGCCCAGTGGAGACAGGGGCTGAAAGCATACTTACCTTTAACTTTTTTCTCCACCTGTGACCCTTAAAGGCACATCTGCAATATGGGAACAGAGCTGCATTTGTGATTTCTTTGAGCTCCGACACTTGCCTTTGAGGGAGAAAGACTGCGGCATGAGCCTGTGTGCAACACACTGTGTTCATGCAATCCAGGATATTGCAAAGAACCATCAGGAATAGAAACAAGCTTCCAACAGCATATCACTGCATTACTTCTAACTTGTCCTTTCCTTGCCAGCTAACCTTCTACAAATTCAAGAGCATTCACTGGAGAATTTCTTTATGAATCAGAAAGGGCAAAAGAGAAAAAAGGGGAAAAATTGTTTCACATTTCCCATTGTTGCTCGCTTTGCTATTGAGGCTTCAAAGCAAGCTTCCAAGCAGGTGGCAAATCTATGTTTGCACACACAAACACTTTCAAAATATCAATCTCTATCTGTCAGCTGCAATGGGGTCTTTCCTAGTGTGTTTTTCAGAGAAGGCTGAAAACCATGTTCCTCAGCCCATGCTGAAGTGAACTGTTAGGCAGCTGAGATAACAGAGTGAGATTAAGGGGGATTGAAAGCTTTTTGGGGAAATTTGCTACCTTTGTAAATTTGTGAAGTTTACAAAGCCAAACACACCAAAACCAGGAGCTAAGTAGTTTTGGAAAACAAGCCCTAATTTGTTTGTAAATAACATCTGTGCATATATGCATGCACATGGACATCTTCCCACCACCAGAAGCTCTGATTGTACCTGCTCTCTGAAAGCCAAATTTTGTTGCCTCATAACCCTTTCATGAAGTTTCTAAGGAGAAAGACAGCTTGCTTTGGGAAAATGGCATTCATAATGTACATTAGTGGCCAAGTTACTGGAGCTTTAGGGGCTGGGGGCATAGAGGGGTCATTTCCTTGGGTAGAATATTGAAAAGCAAGGCAGTTGACCATTTGTGGCAAGCATGGTTTGCCAGGGACCTTACCCAGAGAGGGCCTGAGGGCTGGTGTTCCTCTGGCTGGTTCTTAGCCTCTCTGACTACCTGCTGCTCTCCACTGGAAGCTGCAGTCAGAGCAATTTTTTTCCCTTCCTATTTTATCCTCAGACACTGGCTTTTCAGTCTTACCATGTGTAGGCAACAGATGCTTTGCTTTACAGTGAATAACATGATTTGCAGGTAGAGAAGACAGCCTGGGGGAAAGAGCAGCTGCTTTTCCAACCAGAGTCTTTGGGGAGCATTTGTTTGGAGCTGATTAAAGCCTTGGGTACCCACCTCACAGGAAAGCCTGAAGGTGCTCAAATGGAAGAGCTGGATCTTGGTGGCAGCCACAAGCAAGTGGCATTGGGCTTCCAGTGCAGCAGTTGTGGGGGAAGCCAGGGTCCCCTGCTTGTGTCACTCTGGTGGGACTTGCACACAGCAGCTCTCTTCCAACACAAGCCTTGATGTCCCATGCCATGCTTTGGTTGCCCCCTTCCGATCATGGAGTGATGCAAATTCTGCTTCCTTCCTCTGTCAGGGAATTTCTATTCATTTTCATCAGTATCATAAACCATCTTTCAGTGATTCATTCCTGCTGGAACCAAAAGGTTCCCCTTCCTCCTGCCCTTGCTTCCCCATCTGTCACCTGTGGTGGCATGGTGATAAAGAATGCATTTGAGCCTGGGAGATGCTCACAAGCTAGCAGGATGCAGGAGAAGGCTGGCACATCTTATTTTGACCAGCTGGGAAAAGAAAGCCTTAAAAACAGCTTGGGGCTCATCATGTGCTTCCAGAACAGCAAGAGCATGTGCTACACTATTCACCCATCTTTGATATTCCACTTCCATCATCATCACAAAGAAGTAATCGATGAAAAATTAATATCCCAGCTCTGAGATAGCAGTATTATTTCCTAATAAGTTTCTTGCCAGGCACTGCAAGGCAGTAAATCTGACGTGGCACGGTCATAAGAGGAAACATATAATATTTCACCCTCTTTTTAAATATCTACTCAAAATTCATCCCCATGCCTGTAGAAGTTTCCAAGTATAGGGAACCTTGTCCTCCCTTCTTAACCAAAATAAGGAGCAGTAGTTAACAACAGTTATTTGTAATATTTGTCTTGATGAAACCTTTTGCAGTGTTTGGCATCATCATCATTAGAGACCTCTATTTCCCCTGGGGTGTTTAGGCATCACCATCTACTCACTGTCCAACAATTATTTTTGTGTAAACTCCTGGCAGTCTTAGAACGCTAAAAAATGAGAAAGATCTCATACCTTGAGTTACTACTAGTAGGACCTCCATTCAACCACTTTTCTTTAAAATTTCTTGTCCAGAATATTCATAACCCATAGAATTTCATCCCCTTATTTATCCTCTCTAAGGTCTTATCCTTCCCACAACAAAGAGATGCTGGGAGCTGATACATTCCTGCCCCAAATCCTCATGCTAAGAGCTAGAGCAGGGGTATTATCTCTTATTAACCCAATACCTCCCCCAGTCTAGGCTCTGCAGTGCTCAGACTGAGTCATGTGCCCCACAGACTTAATGCTCAGCATTCTCAGGCCATTTGCTAAATACAAGCAGACTCTGTTCAAAGCAGGATATTTCTAGGCAGAGAGGGGATTTAATAATCAAAGGAGGAAACAGCAGAAGTCAAAAGAAAAAATATTGACTTGTCCATTGTGAGATGAAAAGTCTAATAATAACCAATAATATTCTTCTTCTTTCCTCTACTCCCCAGCCTAAAAAAGGTCTGCTTTTCAGATTAACTCATTGCTACTCAGGCTCCCTGCCTTCATTCCTTTAATGTTTAACACAATATATTAAAGCAGAAAACAATGCCCTTAGCTCCATTTCAGGAAGCACTATGAAATAAAGTATATCATAATCTGCCTCTTTATCTTTTCTCCAAGGGAATCTTTGCTCTGCTTCCCTCATAAACCTTCCTGGTAAACTGGTACTGCTGACTATCTCCTGCTCTCTGTTGGACTGGCTCTGCCATTTGCCTCCATTTAATGTTTTTTTCTTTGACCTTTTTGCTCTGAGGTTCAGCCCCCAAACTCCCAACAACCAACAAAAAAACACCAGAGCACCTGGGGTTTGGACTGGGCACACTGTGTGAAGTCTCTGAAGACAAGTACTGGAGATCTTCAGTCACCTCCAGCTTGTGGACAGAGAGCAAGGTGGGAGAGGAGGAACCACACATGGGGACAGACCTGTCCCTTGCACCAGTGTGTGCACACATCTCCTGAAATCCTGCATCCAGCAGCATGGGTTCCTCCAGGTGGTCCTGGCCTCAGCCGGTGCCTGACAGCCCCATGAGAACCTGGATTCCTGTTTACACTGAAACTGGCAAAGCTGAAAGCAAAGAGGGCCAAGGGCAGAGCGAGGATCCAGCCTCCCAAGTGACAGCCAGGCTGCAGCAGAGCAGCACACAGAGCCCAGACCCCCTGTCTCTCAGCCCTCTGCCTAAACCACAGGGCTATTAAGCTAATAGGCATTAGTGTATGATTTTTCCCACAGGAGCATTTATTTCCTTGTGTGGTTAACTGCTTTGTCTTGTATTTCTCACTGTCATTGCTGTGTTGGCATTCTGCAAACCTCTTTATTTGCTGTTCTTTGCCCTTTTCTCTTGGGTTTCTGTCTGCACTGGGATTGAGGTAGACTGAGGCGTATTTCATCTCACCTGCTAAAGTAATGATGTTTGCCATGAGAGAAAGGGTTTGATCAGTGAGAAGGAGGGGGGATTTAGGAGGAGAAAAACAGTGAAAGGAATGTGAAGGAAAGGTAACTCAGGCAGAGAGAACAGATTGAAAAATGTTGATTTGACATCTGATGCTTTGGAGAAATTCTTGGCTGTATCTACTAAGCAGGAGCCTTTGTGCTCCCTTTCTAGCAGCAGCAGGAGAGACACAGCAGCAGAGACCTGTGCTGCAAATAGTCAACAGAATATCTCACCCTCCAAAAAAGCAACTGCTATCCCTCTTCTTAGGGATAAAATGCCCTGCTTAGATTTTGTGGGGTTTGCAAATCCTGGAAAACTGTTTTTGGCTCCATTTTACATATTGCTATTTCTCTTTATTTTTTGTGTTTTGCCTTTTCCTAGTTAAAGCCAAAAAGTCTCTATATCCTCAGTAAAATACCCCTGCTGTTTATGCTTAGGGGAAGTGAACATAGGACCAGAAAGCAAATCTTTCTGATGGAGCTGTTTCCCCTTAGGCAACTCAGGATTTGATTCCACATAGCCACAGAGATATAGAAACCATATCTGGAAACAAGTGGAGATGTTGTCCACCACTGTGACCTGCTCTGCCCAAGCCCTGCTGACTCTGCTGTATCAGCACGCTGAGCTCACACAGGGCTCAGAGTCACTTCTTCACTGTACAAGGAGCAGATCCACAGCACAGCAAGGGGAAAGGAGTTGGTGAGGGAATCCTCCAGCTGGATGAGGAGAAGAAATAATGATTCAAAATCCAGCTAGCTGCCTTAGGAAATACCAAAGCTTGGCCCTGATGCAGTCTAGAACAAGTGGAGACACTTTGCTTCCCAAATAACCAAAGCTTCAAGGATATTTCAGGCCTTAAATCTGCCACTTCACCAGGATGGGATATTACCTCTGAGGCTGGGATAACCATGAGTGATGTATTACAGAGAAGAAGAATGGAGATATACACATGTACTCACCTGTATGCTGTGCCACCCAGCAGGATGCCTGTGACAGGACACCTCCCTGCCAGGGCTCCTGAAATTCTCCCCTGCAAAACTGACAGAAAGACACTGTGAATAGCAGTGGGAAGATTTATGATTCATATATAGACACGTAAATGTATTTCTATATCTCTTTTTACATCATGAGAGCTGCCTTATTTTTGTCTGGGAGCCCCTGGACAGATATACATGCTTTTAAGCACATGGTCCACAGGTTTCACATAAAAAGCACAGTGCATCCACACAGAAGATATGTTGTCAGGGAAAAGGTAACAGTACAGCTTAGGTACTTATGTGAGACTACACTGAAAATCCAGGGAAAAAAAGGAAAATTCTTAACATCAAACTGAATGATGATTTTTGTGCATAAAATGCCTAGGAGAAAATGTAATGTTCCATTGCCTTTATATTTATTTATACAACTGTGTCTAATTAGGTAGGAATGTAGGCTACATGAGATAAATAGTTTTGACAGATAACAAATTGCACATGAAAATAAATGAAACGTATTTAGTAGGCAGATTTTACATCCATATATCAGATGCTTGAAGTTTCTCAAACCCATGAAATTCTGTCAATCATCCCCAGGAGACAGGTCAGTGCTGAGAGCACAAATGAAACAGCAACCAGCGCACCACGAGGCTGTGTCTGTTCCAGAGGCACGAGCCACTGCTCCCTCTCAGCCAGATGATGTCGGGATGAAGAGCTGTCACTCAAAGGTGACACTTTCCTTTGGGACCAGACAGTGCTAACAATCAGTGTTGTGGTATTTTACAGCGCTCCTTTCCAATATTTCCTACAGAGGTTACACGCTTTTCCTTTCTACCACTTATAGCAGAAATGTGTGGTTGGCAGACGTGGTCACCTCAAATGCAAAAAAAATAGAGAAAATAGAGATAACCTTCTCTTCCTACACGGCAGTGATTTAATATTGCCAGATGTGAGCCCAAACTCAGTTTTTGCCATAAAGCCACTTGAATTCCAACACAGTATGACTGGAGAAAGAGAGATGTTACCAAACAAGGACTTTTCCAGAGTGCCCTTAATTAAACCCAGCATGGCAGGACACAGATTTCTGCACTTTGCATCTGTGGACTATTTTGTATGGAACCCCCGATGCTCCCTCCGGGGATGCAACTCCGGTGCGTCAGCAAGAAAACGGAATGAGCACAGGGAACAGCGCAAATCACAGGGCAACACTGCCACCCTGAGCTGCTGCTGCGGAGCTGCACAACGGCAAGGCAGCAAGTTCAGCTGCATATGGAAACAGGATCTTTGTGTTGCCTGGTTTAGGCAGGAGCTCCCATGGCCATGAAGAAAGCTCTCAAACTGCTTTTGGCTTCAGCCAGACAAGTTACCCAAGTGGAATAGATGTATCTCACTCCTAGAGCCCTAGTAATATGCTAACCAGGCATGGCACTCACGGCTGTGCTGTCTAGATAAAAGCCTGTCAGGTGTCAGCTGTGACACCAATCCGTCAGTCCAGATTCCCTGCATGCTACAGAGGCATCGCTGAGCCTCCCAGCCTTCCTCACTGGGAGAAATTACGCTGTTCAAAAAAAAAAAAAAAAAGCATCATGAAGTTTTTTGAAGGACAGAGACTTTGCTTGGCATTTTGATTGTAAAGTTCCATACCTGGATATCTATCTGCAAACTGTGGCAGTATTTCAACCCTGACTGTAGGATCTCCCCTCTCTCCCCAGTGTACTATTCCTCTTCTGCCAGGGCCACTGTAAGACTCGGTCCCAAAAGTCCCTAAAATTCTGCCTCACGACCATCGACAAGTCCCTGGGGACTGGACTGAAACCCCTAACTCAGGGAGCCTGGTCAGCTGAGTTGGTGCAGGAGTGTTTACCAGTGTGCTCTCAAGGGACAAAACAATGGATGGCATCATGGCGAGCTGATCGAGAGTCGGCCTGTTCTGGTGTGTCCTGCCCTGTTCCCGAAGCAGACAATTGGCTTTGTCTTCGCTCTGCACCTGTTTCTACACTGGCTATCCGGGACCCTCCACATCCTGTTTGGCCCATTGCCTCTTGCCATGGAAAAGGGCTATAAAGTGACTCCCCGAGTTATTCCAATTTGAGGCCTCCCCAATGGAAGAAGACTATCTATTGGACCACGAGAGGACCACGAGGATTCGTCTCCCCTGTTGGTAGCTATACCCCTTCCCCCTCTCTCTCTCTCTCTTTCTCTCTACTCTCTCTTTCTCCCCCTCTTTCGCATATTGAGCTGTGTACATTAATAAAAGTACACTACTGTTGAGAAGCAAACTGTTGTTGTCCCCTGCTGAGTTTTCTGTGTTCTGAGATCACTCGAACCATCACGAACTCCGCTTGCCTTGGCAGATCGTGACAGCCACCCTTCAAGAATCCTTCCTTGCTCACAACCTGCCTCCTCCAACTTTCCAATGGCTGCGGGGTCGTGCTGCTCCCAGGGGACCTGGCCACCTCACAGGGACTCTTTTGCTTCCTCACAAGAGCTGAGCCATCTTGAAGGAAGAAATGTGCCTTTGCACAAGCATGTCAGTAATACACAGCAGTCCCCTGAAATGTTCATGGAGATACCCTGTCTGCAATGCTCTGTGCAACACTCAGCATATTGACTCTTTAACATTAGGCTGAATTTAGGAGCAAAAAGTATGCTATTCTTTATCATGCACAGGTCAGTGCTATAAATCTGGCTTTTATAAGTGCCTGGTGTGATCAGTCCTTTCACAACCTTTCAGCATGGCTATAACCGGTTCCTGTGGCTTTCACTTACTGCAGGGTGTTGCAAATGAAGTACTTTGGTCCAGCAGCCCAAGCACTTTTACATCACCAAAATTTGCTTTGTCACAGAGTCCATTAAGGGGAAATGGTGCTGTGCTGCAAAGCAACTCTTCTGTACCCCTGTAAAATTATATAAATCTACCAGTCTCACTGCTGGGAGTGACTGCAAAGAGGCTGAGGGAGTTCTGCAGTGAGCCAGGGCTATTAAGTGCTTTTGACTGGACTTTTAAAAAACACAGGGAGTTGCTGGTTCTTTTAAAGTCCATGTTAATAACTATAGCATGCACACCCCAGCTCCTCATCAGAGAAGTTGGCCTTGTCTTCTCTGTGCTCTGAAAGATCTGCTCAGCTGCTATTATGCTCTGCCCTCCTCCACCTGATGGCTGGACCACACTCCTGGGTGTGATCCATCCTCAGACAACAGAGGATAAGAACTCTTATCCTCTGAAGAGTAAGTGATACAACTTGCCCCAACAGTAAGAAAGCAGAAAAGAAATAACAACTCTGGCAGCTGTAGGGCTTTATCCTAATTGCAAAACTCTTTTCCCCAACTGAGATGAGGCCTGTTAGTTTTCTTCCATCCCATCCCATCCCATCCCATCCCATCCCATCCCATCCCATCCCATCCACCAGTGACACCTGCAAGACAATTTCCAGCCACAACATGACACAGGATGCTTGCTGTGGGTCCACAGCCTCCATCCACTCTGATTTTTTCCCCCTAAACTCAGAGCCAGGCTGCAACACTGCAGGGCTGAGGTCTTTGCTTTTCTTCATCATTTTCTTCATCAAAGCATTGCTTTTCTTCAGCAGAAACAGCTGCACTGTGGCAGGATCATAGCAAAAGCTGCAAACGCCACAGCAGCAAGTCCTACAAGAGCTGTAAAGGAATGGTTTGCAAGCAAGGACTCACCCCATCAAAGCCAGCTCCTGAGCCAGACAGGACCCTGATTGTAGCAGGAAAGCAAGATCTGAATGTCATAAGGAAGAATTGAGTCCGAAAGAAGCCGTAAGAGGAGGGCATTACTTGTTCTCATAACCCACGGCCCGTGGCCTGCTGCCACATAGTCTTGAATTTGAAGAGGCTAAGTCATGCAGTGCTGTCCCTAGTAACCCTGAAAGACACTTTCTCCCTTCTGCAATGGCTGTTAGGAGATATGTTCCTTCCAGACTGTCCCAAAAGGAAAATCAACCCCTAGGAGGTATATCATGCTAGCCTACCATGATACTGAACTCTTGAGACAGGTTTCCTGTTGAGACAACATGAATAATAATACTTCTGGAGATGAGAAGAAGTCCATCTCATTCCACAGGAAGCCCAATATATTAGTGATTTCTGAGAGAAACTGGACACAGTGGCCATCAAAACCTGTTCAGGGACTAAACAGGACATGGGGTGAGAGACCTATAAGCCAGCCTCAGCTGCTGTGTTCTTATGAGCTGGGAACTCCATGACCTCCTGGGTCAAGCAAGTCTGGGGCAGGGCACAGACCAAAGCCAGCCCTCCTGAAGCTTGTTGCTGCTGAGCTTCCTTTCCTGACCCACCTACACTTTAAATAAGTGATGATCTTCAATGTTTCAGAGGCAATCCTTTATCAAAGGCAAGGACACCAAATTATACATTTATCTTGTTTACTTTACTTTGGCACTGGGTATTTCTGTAGCTGCCAGCTCTCCGTGACACGTGACCAACATTCCTTCTTGAAAATGGGACTTCTCAGAAGGGTCTTGGCACATCTGACAGCAAAACACCCATGATTTCAGTAGGATGTAAGCATGGAGGCTTCTCAGCCAGTCCCCATAAGTATTTATCTGAATCCTCCAGCACCTAAACATCGTAGTAAATGCAGCCCAAACATCACACTGTAGCCTCCCACTAGGATGTCTGAATAGCTGCATAATTGACATGAAAACCCAGCAGCCGCCGTGCAATTTCCCAGCTGACAGCTGCTTCCACTACAGCAGTGCCTACATTTGAGTGAGTATCAAAGGGGGATAGCTTTTGTACATCATCACATTGGCCAGAAGATAACTAAGCAGCTATCAAAGCTGAGATGTAATAACACAGACAACAGAAGATGGTTTCAAAGTACAGCACAAATCACCCTTTTCCCCCTCATTTTCTTTGTTTATTTTTCCTTTTTTTATTTCCACTCAATCAACTGCCTAGTGGCCATCTCACACCTGAAGAGACAGGTGAAGCAGAGCTGCTTTAGGAGTGCTGCTGCTGTGAGACATTCCATGTGTCACAAAGGCTTGGCCTGGCTACCTGTCCTGCAGAGAGGGGCTGCTGAAACATTGCTCTCTTTGCTACTGCTGGGCCAATGTGTTCCTCCACCTTTAGCCATGGAAAGCCCAATTTTGTTTTCTGCAGCCTGGAATATTTCTGCTCAGCAAATGTGATGGTTGGCACCATCCCTTAGCACAAAAACAACCCCTCAGTTTTAAAAACTAAGCTGGGTCTGGTTCTTCCTGGAAGGCTGACATGGTTTATTGAAGCATCCATGTCCCTAAGATGTGAAAACTGCTTGGATGAACATTACTGGGCACAGGGAGGGGAGATGCAGGAATGACTACAGTGCATGCATGGTCTGTTATACACACAAGCTGCAGCTCTGTTGCTGCAGACTCCCCAAGGAAAAGTACAGTCACAACAGCAAACACCTTAGGAGGATAGCTCTTCTTCAAGCTACATTTAATCCCTTCAGCGGCAGCATCACTTATAAACCTTCACGTTAATAAAAAGGGGGTATTGGAAGAACCATTCATCTCCCAGTGCAAGTGCTTCAACAGAACATAAATGAGGCCTTGCAGGAGTTAAAGAGCACCAGAACAGCACCAGAACAGCAGAAAGTTCAAGTGAAAACGAAAAAAAAGTCATTACAGATTAAACTGGCTGTGTAAAATCCCCAAAGCTTAGAATTAAAAGCTTTTTAAAGCTTTGCATGGACTCACTGACTCATCAAAATTTAAAGGCAGAATTATTCCAAAGGAGATGCTAACAGACCTTTAACTCAATGATGGAGAAAGAAGTGGAGCAGGAAAGGATTTTTAAAAATAAAGAAAAAAAATTCCTTTAAAGCCTTGATAGACTTGAGCTGGTCAAGCTACTGATAGCAGCTCTGCTGAGTGGATGCAAATCCCATCTTCATTGTGGAGCATGAGGCAAATGCACAACTGGGAACTGCACAGGAAGTTTCTGTAAAAGGCTTGAGCATGTTGGATCCCTCACACTGCCTTCTTCCAAGCAGCTCACCTCCCAAGGGCTTGCAGGCACAATTCCTGAGGTAGAGCTCCTGGAAGGTCTTTAATGCAAAGATATTCATGCTATATATCCTGCGCCGTATCCACAGCTGCATCCAGGAGTCACAGCAACAGGACTGCTGCTGGTTGTGACTCAGAACATTGACTTTCATCCATTTCCCCTGTCCTTTCATTCTCTTCAGCCTAATAACTATAAGGAGTGTTACATTTGAGGCCTGGATACGTATTTCTTGAGATTCAGAGGCAGAGCTCAGAGAGAAACAGAGGTACAGACAACCCAAATTTGACACCTGAGAAACCTCCATAGGAAATTTTCTTTTGGATATTTCGTTTCCTATTGAAAAGCTTGGGATTTAGCTCTTTCTTTTTCTGGAATGTTGTTAAGATCACAGCAGTTGCACTTTCTTTCTCCTTGATTTTTTTAACACACACTAAGATCTACAGGATTCCCTCCTGCTGCTGGAGATAAAAATGTGCAAGCCAAGGGCTCTGCTTGGGAGTGCTCCATATATAAGCTAAACAAAGTTGGTCCACAGCTGCATCACCTTACATTAAAANGCAAGTTTTTCTGCTTCTTTGTTTATGTATACTTAAAGCTTATCAATACCAGGCCATTAAAAATATAAACACAGTAATTTTAACAGTCCATCACTTTCCAACTAAACTCTCAACATCAGCCTGTTTTTCACCTTTGGCATTCTCGCAGAGATGAAGCAGAACTAGTGCTAAGGATTCAAAAAACAACCAACCAACCAAAAAAAAAATTCAAAAAGCTTAAATAATAAAATTGTAACATTTGTAGAATATTTGTAGTAGAAATATTATATTCTAGTGTTTTGATTTTCTACTTTTCACTTCCACAATAGCATTGTGCAATTAAAATTAGGAAATAGATGTTTATAATAAAAATTGAAAAGCTGGAACAGTAAAATACAGGAAAATGCAGAAAATACAGAGTTCTGTGTTTGGCAGACTGGTATTATGCATCAGCTCACTGAAACTGAGTTTTAACTTTTAATCTCAATTTGCCTTTAGAGCAAATTTGGAAGTCTCAGGCTAGCCCAGAAATAGAAAATCAAATTTTTGTTTTTATTCCAATCCACATTCATTCCTGCACCACTTTCATCATCCAGAATTTATTGTATCAGAACACAAATGGCAGAGGAAAACCCCATTCTCGGCTCTTGCCCAGATTTCCAACATTAATAGGCAGTTCTTGAGAAAGCTGCAATTTCTACAAAGGGACTTGGAAAATACACACAGAGCTCTCTGAGTCTGCTGCTATGGCACCTCCACGTAGCCCAGATCCTTTGAATTGTACCTAACCCTGCTGCAGATCCCACAAGAAGCCCACATAAGATAATGCTGCTTATGAAGAACTTGAGTACCAAAATGAATCACAATCAAGCAACAGGCCACAAGAACGACACCTGGAAGGAGGAAGTAAAAACACAGCCTAATTTCAGGCAGAGAAGACTTTCCTGGCTGTCTCACACACTCATCAGGAAGACATTTGTTTATTCATTATTATTATTATTTATGATAAATGAAGTGTGCTGTAAAGCCAAGGCCGGAAGAAGCTGTGCAGCTGGAATAAGATGCTCCTCAGATGGCTGCTCTGGGGAGACTGAAATGTTTTTGCAGAGCTAATTGCCTCATAAATTGGTTTTATTCTCCTGGCTGAGGCTAATGTCTTCTTTTAAAGTTAATAAAAAGAACTCAATTTGCTGATTGTTCTGGACTGGTACTAGCAAAAAGAGCTGCTCAGGGACTCTTGAAGGGCCTGACAATTCCTCAAAGCCATTGCAGCTTGGATGCTAAGTGGCGACAAGCAAGGTGTTCCCTGTCTGCTATTTAATCTGCTTTTCAGTGATGCTGTCACATTCCGTGCCTTGGGTATCCCCAAAAACGTCTGAGGGGGAGAGATTATAATTGACAGCCTCCTGTAGCAGGCTCCAGGGCTTGGGGATTGAGAGAACAGAGCACATGTTTATGCCAAAGGAGTGTGTTATCAGCAGGCAGGACGTGAGCTCAGGTCCCAAAACACAGCAGCCTCCGGCAGCCTCGTGCAGCATCACGGCCTCCTCACACCCACACATTTCAGGGGAAGGGGCCACCAGCCCACTAACACCACTTACAAGTGCACCCCTCTGCAGATCAAAGTCTGAGCAACTCTGCAAAGGTTTGTCAAATGGGGCATGTAAAATTACACTTAAATCTGGCGAAAACTGACAAACCTCACTCACAGGCAGGTACTGTGTCCTGCCCCACCACCCCCAGAGCCCAGGGCACCTGGAAGAGCACCAGCATGTACATTTTTGCCCTGGTCAGGTAAGAAACAAGCCATTCCCAGCTGCTGATGCTTACTCCAGAGTGAAGTGGGAGCCCCTCACAACACAAACTCCCTGCCTTTCCCTTCAGGAAGTAAAGGAAATCCCTATCCCTAACCATGCCCCGTGCAGTGCCTGGATGCTGCATGGGATCATTGCAGACACACCAGCTGCAGCCACCACACCTACAGAATCTCTTCAATAATCTGAGATAACTGAGAAGGTCACAAACCTACAGCTTCTCACATGGACACAGATTTCTCAGGAGTTAAGCAGGGACTGACTCTGGGAGGAAAATTTTAGCAGATATCCAAGGAGGCTGCTTAAAACTTGGTGCACCTCGGCCCCTCACGCATTGAAAGGATCAAATCCTCTGCTAGTGCTGGGCATAGGGAATTCAGCTCTGATACTGAGCTTAATTAAATAGAAATATGAACTAAGAAAGAAGGGCTAATTAGATAGAAATGCAGAGTTACAGGATGTGAATGCTGATTAACCTAATAATAGACAATAATGCTGTTAAAGGGAGTTAAATGGATTGTTTAATGGATGGAATGATCTATAGTATATAATATATAAAGTACTTAACAGTAAACATTTAATTACCTCTTCAGTTGCATTATTCTTTACTGTGTGGAGAAAAAGTGCTTCATAAAAGAGTTATTAGATGGGAGTAATTTACAGTCCTGCAAAAACATCTGTATCATATGGGAAAGAGCAATAATTTGTCAGAGCTGCAGCAGAAAGCCTGAGACACACTGAGCAACGCTGGTAGCTGCCAGATAGGGCAGAGCAAGGCAAATTAAATACCTGTCCTGGTATGGTACCTCACTGCTCCTCTGGGGGGCAAGCCTTCCCTGATGTGCCTCCCACAGGAAGGATGCTTAGGAGGCAGAAGACAGACATGACACTTCACATGATGGCTCCAAGTGAAACTTGCTGAGGATTTAGGAAAGTGGCCACTTGTCACAGAGGAGCAAAGCCAGCTGCTGCTGTGCATTATGAGGAAAGTTCTTAGAGGGCTGGAAGCATCTCTGGCTAATGTGATCATCAAGTGCAATGCCATGGCCCAGCCACTAAAACACTGCAACTGCTCCCAGCACAAATGCTCTCAGTTTGAGCTTTCCTCAGGTTTCCCCAGAGGAGCCAGCCAGAAGTCTGGCATACAGAAGGTGTTTTTCATACCTTCAGATGTTTTGTACTGAGACACGGAGCTCATGGATGTCATGAGTGCCTCCATGTGGACAGCCCACTCCTAAAGCAGCATCAACAGCAAACACAGCACTTTGTACAAAATCAATAGTCAGGTCTCTCCTGGAGACCTCTAGTAGAGATGTACAGAGGCAATCCTGGACATTAGAGAGGGGAAGTCACTCCAGGAAGCTCTCACAGGTCTCTGAATTGGAGATAGGCGAAATCACAGTCTGTGGCACAGGGGTTTTTGAACATGCTTCACTTCTGCTATAACAGCCATCATTGTGACAGTCACAGAAGGTGCCCTAAAGAGGCACACGATCACATCCCTTGGGGACACAGAACAAGGCTTGCACTCCTTACTGGCACAGCAGCAGTCTCTCTCCCATCACACTCATTTCACACCTTGGGCTGTGTCCTGTTGTTCAAACAATGAAAACGTGTGCAATTTAATTTTTAATCCTTGCACACCTGCTGGGCCTTGTCTTTCTCCTATCTTATTGCTAAGCAGCTGGGACAGAGGCAATCACTTGCACTTGGTGGAGCTCAGCCCTCTCCCTGGCAGGGTCACTAGTGGAGCAGATTGCTTCCTCATCACTTGGATTTCAAAAAGCAGCCTTGCTTTCGTGTCCTTGTTACTGCACAGCTCTGTCATCTCCAGTGCCGGATGCAGCATAGGTGGCACCTGAATTTTCTGTATATTAATTCATGAGGAAGTGCTGAGACAAGCAGAGTACGTGTGAGGAAGTCAGCCTCAGTAAGAGGGAGCACGAGCAAGACATGATAACACCAGTGCTAGGAAAAGGAAAGCTGATATTAGATTGGGACTGTGCTGGAGTTGCCTACCTGACTTTCATAACTAACAAGTTCCCTTACAGATCTATTCCCCCAGCATCCAAAAAAACAATCTCACCCAAAACCTCTCACCAGCCCATCAGAACAACTCACAGAGTCTGCCCATCGCTCCTGACAGGGGGCTACACCTCATCCAGAGAGAAGTGATGCCTATTCCATTACCTGCACCACAGGGCCAAGGAGAGCAGCCTGGCCATTAACTGCTCATGATGAGCTAATTAATCATGGGCACTTGCTGAATTCCTGTTCCCACACCATTATTAATGGCTCTGTGGATTGGGCCGCACAGCAGAGGCTCCTCCACCTGCTGAAGCAGCAATTCTGCTCTGCAAAGGGCACCAGCTTCACCCAGCCAGCAAACAGGAAAAGTTGCTGTGTGCTGCCCCAAACTCCCATCTTCTCCTCCTCACCATTGCAGATTGACTCCTAGCTCCACACTGGGGCTCAAGCTTGCTGTCACAGGGTCTTCCCAGGTGGTATGGGCTCCTACTGAAGGACAGCCCTGGTACCAACTTGCCCCTTCCTGTGGGCATGTCATGGAGAGACTGACACCAGTCACTGCCAGTCCATTGTAGCACAAAATGCCCTGGCTTTCACCTTGCCCACTCCCAGGCACTCCAGATGTCACCTGGTGCCAGATGTCTCTCCTCCATCTTAGAGGCTTCCTTCTCTCCTTCTTGTGCTCCCAGAGGGAAGCCC
Source organism: Horornis vulcanius (assembly GCA_013401035.1). Classification (NCBI taxonomy): domain Eukaryota; kingdom Metazoa; phylum Chordata; class Aves; order Passeriformes; family Scotocercidae; genus Horornis; species Horornis vulcanius. The sequence goes on from VZUA01006844.1 coordinate 39,916, forward strand.
AGTCTTCCCTCAGTGTGATGAGGTGCACTGAGGTTGGACCATGGCCCCTTGAGCCTGATCGTGCTCCAGATGTGCTGCCAGGGCTTACGTGGCCACGGCCTGCACGGGGCCAATGACATCAACTGCTTCTTGTTTAGAGGAACAAAACATCACTGAGAATGAATTATGCAGGTGAGTAGACTCTGACAATGAATTATTCGTTGCTCCCTCTCATCCATCTCCCCCCCTCCCATTTCCTTTGTATTTCTAGGTGATGGGAATGAAACTGTGTGAGGCTGGACCAGCAGAAGGCATGCACAGACTGCCTCTGAGTCTTGCTCCTGCCCTGTGAGCTTCCATCTGCAGCAGAGCTGGTCTGGCTCAGCCCCACAGGAGCCACCACACCAAGGAGGAGCCTGAGTCACCAACTGCAGTCATAGTCCCAGGGGCACAGCCTGCCTCTTGCACTCCCTCTGCCACAAGATGTGACTCGGGCCCATCCCAGTGCCATAGAGGTAAGAGGCTAAAAGGCACCAAACCCTCCAGGCTGTCTGGAAGCAAAGGAACAGTGCAAGCACAGCCTAGCCAGCTCCCTGAGGTGGCTCCAGGGCTTTTGGAGCTGCATCCTAAAGCAGTGGACTCTTGGCAGTTCATCCATCAAAGTTCTAACTGGCACAATTTACATCAGACCCTGGTCTGGCCTTTGGCCAGCACTTACTATTTACACACTGAGTCCCATGTGCAGCTGTGCCAAGCCTGTCTGGAATCAGGCATCCAAGGGAGTGACCCCAAAAACAGTTAGCTGTGAAACCCTGACTGTGAACCCCTCTAATCCTGTCCCTCAATCCCTGTGGCTGATGGGCATAAAAACCCCCTTTCTTCCCACAAAGGAAACGTCCCATTTAAAGAGCAGAACCCAAAGCCAACCTGGGAACCGAGCTCACACATGTGTGGCAGCAGGCCAGAGGGAACTGAGAAAAGTTTGGCCAGATGGCACAGAGTGCCCTTGAGGTATCAGAGTCGCATCAACAGATTTGCCTTAGAGGATGAAGGTCACATCACTTGGCGGTCAGCAGCTAATAAAAAGGAAAAATCTCAAATCCTTCCTCACACTACATTAATTTGGCATCACAATCAACTGGAACAGAGATGGCTGCTACAAGAGCTTACACTGCTGCTTTAAGGACCAGCATCACCCTCTCCATCCCATGTGTTTGTAAGAACTCCCAATGTTAAAGGTGCCTGGACACCAAATACATATGAAGCTACTCACCTCTGTGGGGATAAAAAAGTCCTTAATTGTTTCAGCTTCTTAATATAAAGGTAGGAAAAAATAGAGAGAGAAACTCACACAGGATTTAAGATGACACAAATTATATTTCTGAACATCACCAAGAAACAAGATGGGACAAATTCATCTAGTACTTATGGAACTGGGCATCACAGCTCTAAATACAATGGGAATTGTTCAGCTTTGTTTAAACAAAACAAAAAATAACTAAAAAAACACTCAACCCCCAAACATGTTTCAGGTCACTGTGATTAAACTCAGAGACTGAATTAACAGAAGGAAAAGAGATTGCTAATACACTGCCAAAATCGTTCCCACTTAATTCAGCTAAAGAGAAGCAATAAGCCCAGGACTGCATCTGGCAAGTTTCAAGTAGGGACCTCCTACATGAAATGCAGACTAGGGTCACAAGTAGCAGAACACGCTGCAAAAGGAGGTGAAGGAATTATAGCCATAGGACATATCAAAATACAAGCTTATACAGACCAGTCTTCACAGCTGCAGTTTTTCCATTTAGTTTCATAAGCAAAATTTCCAAAAAAGCCTTCTAATTCTCAGCCCCCATTTGTCAACTAGACCTGATGCTTTGTGAGGGCTGGTGACACAATCCAGCTCTGGGCACCACTCAGGACTTTTTTCCATCAGGAGTTTGCAAAAAGGTGTGAACCAGAGCATGCAAGCAGAGAGGTGTCTGCACCAGTACCAGGTGTGACGGTACCTGTGTGGCAAGGAGCAGCTTCCCTTTGGCAGCCCAGAGAAGAAAAGCTGTTGCTTGTTTTCCTGATATCAGCACTATCAAGCTGCATTGTGTAGGATTTGCTGATGGACATGTTTGTGCATCTTCCAGCTTCACCCTTTTTGGCTGGTGGGACATGCCCAATGCTGCCATCATCCTCAAAGAGCATGGGAGAGGCTGGGAAGTGAGAGGAGCTGAAGAATGGGGCCAATGCTGAAAGACACACAGGCTACTGAAATCAGAGGTGATGTGTTAGATGCACACAGGCCTTGTCTGTAGGAGATCCACGGGTCTTCCTAGAAAGGGCTGAGAGACACCTCTACATCCTTCAGGCAAGGACATTCATTGTTTTGGGTCACTGACTCTACAGCATCCAAAATATCTGTGGCAGAGCATTGCATCTGTCTGGCAGAGAGCAGGAAACAGGAAGCTCTGAACTCAGTGCCACTGGCAGGCAAGAAGAACCTGTTATCAGATTGAACATACACATCTTGTCCATTCATATTTTGTTCTCAGCCCTATACAGTTTCTCCCTAGAACTAAGAGGTGACTGAGTCAGTGCATCAATCCAAAATGAAAAAGATAATGGATTAGCTCTCCATCCTCCCCCATCTCCTTAGTCTTGGGCCTTTTCCCTCTGAGATGCTACTGCAAAACCTAATTGAGCTGACATCCCAGTTCCAGGTAGAATATGGAGCCCTCACTGCTGTTCCAGGTCCCCTTTGACTTGGGGCTGTCTGCCTTGGCCATGGTCTTAGGATAGTGGGACAAAAAAGGGTTCTGCAACAGTGAACAAAGCTTCAACGACTGTGGCACAATTCACACAAAGCAGTACCAGCTTTGAGCAGCTGGAAATGAACCTACACAACCCCACTTACAGCATCACCTCAACAGCCAAGCAAAAAGGTGATAAAAGCAGACAGCTGAGGAATGCCCATGGAAAACAGCATAGAGTATGTGGGAGTCTCACCTGGGACACCACACTCTTCTTCACCCTGGGACCTTACCCTAATTCTATCGCATAGATACATTACTGGCACTGCTAAGATAGAAAAAGGGTGAAAAAGCAATGCCTTATTTCTTTCTTATCAGTTGGGTAAGTATTAATTCCCACTTCATACTGGGACTAGGCTCAAACTGGAGTAGTATCATAAATCTGTAACCAAACTGAAGCCAACAGAGCAAGAATGTCTTTTTAAGCCCAGCTACAAAACCAGTCAATGGCACGGGATGAGAGATGCTTTTATTTTTCACCCAGTAGAACAATCATGTGGAAGATTATTAAATGGGGAAAACAGCAGCTTTGATGGGCCAGATACCAAGTAATCCCTGAAATGTGTCCAGTGTATCTGTCAGTGGAGCAGAACTGGGCTTCTTTGGGTTCTCTTCAGTGGATAATGTATTTGCAAAAAAATACAGTTTAGAGTTAAATCAGCCATCAGATTAAGAAAAAAGGCAGAGGCAAAAAGACTATTAACATTAAAACATTTTCTTTCAGCATTTTCAAAACAGAAGGTTTCACATTTTTGTTTCAAAGCAACTTGTTACAGCCCAAGACATAATGTTTGTTAAAAAGTTAAAATTCAACCCTAGAAATTAATGTTTCATTTTGGTATGAAAGGATTTGTTTGTTTCAATTTTTCCCTTTTTCATTCCACTGAGAAAATAGAAAAAAAAATTGTCTCAGGTCACCATTAAGATTTTTCTCAGATTTTTCAGTTCAGCCTGCAAACTGAAAAACCAGATGGGCACAACCTACTTGGGCATTTACTGTCCCTCTTTCTATCTGAATCAGATCTAAATCAAAGAAAAGGGGAAGTTCATTTCACCAGGTAATACCAACCAGAATCAAGGTATTTAGGAGATGCAAAAACACTGAAAATGGGAGGAGCTATGGCTGTTTACAAGGGGCTGAACAATGCAAGAGACAGATCTCCTGGCTCTAAAGAACACTGCCATCTCCAAGTTTCCTGCTGTGCCATCCTACTTTCACATAAGGCAATTTACAAACTGTGGGTCTGATCCTGCATTTTCAGAACCTGACTGAGATGTGCTGGACACCACTTATCTGTGAGCAATGCAA